>JAFEMH010000618.1:307500-577500 GCA_022495995.1 Adenophora triphylla var. japonica | reverse complement strand
ATGGAGCTGGACCTAGTGGCACAAATGCAGCTGAAGGAGGTGAAGATGGAGCTGGTAATGCAGAAGGTTGAAAGGTTGTTTGATTTGGTGGTTGGTTTCAAAAGCAATTTTATTTGTTTTAATTTGGTTTGTGATGTTTAAACAATTTTAATTCATTTTTTTTCTTTGTTTCAGCTGAAATTTTCTTCAAACTTAGTTGGTTGGTTTTGCTAAACATTTGGGTGGTTGTTTAGAGATATTAATAATTATTTGGGTTAGTTATTAATTTTGTGATTAAGGGGGAGATATATTCAAAATTATTTGACTATGTTTGCCTGAAGGTTGATATTGCCACTCTTGTGAGTGTGATACTTTGGGTGAAAATATTTTAACATTGCCGGAAGGTTTATGTTGTCACTAATGAGGATGTGGCCTTTTTTTGATTTTTTGTTAAGTATGACTAACTGTTTTGTAAAGAACATCACGTTGGTATTTTGTGAATAAATCAGTAACTAAGGGGGAGATTGTAAATGTTAGAACATGTGTTGCCATGAGTGTCATTCCCTGTCTTGCCAAACCAGTGTTGCCACTGGTGTTGCCACAGGTGTTGCCATTTGGATTTGGTAACACCAGAATAGTTATTGTATTTTTCACAAATAATAATGTGTAAATTAATGTTTAAATATCAGTTGTTAGTCTGCTATGTGTGAGCTTGAATAGGTCAACAGAAAGTGCCCAGACGTGATTCACGAAGGAGATGAGAAAATTACATATAAACACATTGTTTATATGTTTAATTAGTGACCAAGTAAAAGAGCTATTGTTTAGCTATTCAGGGGGAGACTAGGATAGAGTACAGGGTATCTACATCAGAGATGTACAAGCAAGAAAATCCATGGAGACCAAGTCTTCTACAAATGAGGCGAGAAGAACTATAAAGGAGGAAACAACTTCAAGGATGTTAGCTGATCATTTTGAGTAGGCTCCAAGTTTTGGAGGCCTATAAATAGTGCAGTCGATCTACATTTGAGATCATCCCATTCAATAGACACAAATCTGCACAAGAAAGAGTTTTGCTCTTCAAGTGTCGCCATTCAGTGCTGGCAACACTTGATCCAACACTCGAGAGCTTCACATATATTTTTGTATTTTCGTGAGGTTTTGAGTGTTAGTATTCAAAGAGAGTTCTTTATTTATTGTTCCTTGAGTTAATGATTATTTATCATTAAGGGAACTTCTTTGACCTTGTATTGAATTCATTATATATAGAAAGGTCTTGCCCTCCTGGCACCCATCAAGTTATATATTTATATAACTTGATAAAAATATATTTCTTGTGTATTGTTATTTACTTCCACTGCAATTTAGATTTATTTCTATTTATTTGTTGTTTTCTGTGGCGCCCCAAAAATGTGTGTGCCTGATATGTTTGATATGATTTGATTAGTGCTACTCATATCACCAAGATGCATCTTCTTTTCGAAAGCTCATCCTATAAGGACTCCAAGGTTAAGCGTACTTGACACAGGGGAAATGCAGGATGGGTGACCCACTGGGAAGTTTCTCAGTGAGCATGTAAGTGAGGACAACACGTGCTGGAAAGACTTGTGGTGGTTTGTGGGGCTAGTACGTCAAATCTGATAGCGTTCTGACCCGGTCTTCGGGCTCGGGGCGTTACAAATGGTATCAGAGCGGGACCCGGCCGGAAGTGTGGAGCAAAGTGCTGTGCGGAACAAAGTGCACACCGCGGAGTCGGTGGGAGTCACCTCTTGAATCCGTACGAGCCCCTCTTGGATCCACACTGCCCGGGGTTTCCAAGTAGGCCTTGCCGGGGACGGGAAGGATCCTAAGTGGGGGAGATTGTGGCGCCCCAAAAATGTGTGTGCCTGATATGTTTGATATGATTTGATTAGTGCTACTCATATCACCAAGATGCATCTTCTTTTCGAAAGCTCATCCTATAAGGACTCCAAGGTTAAGCGTGCTTGACCTGGGGAAATTCTAGGATGGGTGACCCACTGGGAAGTTTCTCAGTGAGCACGTAAGTGAGGACAACACGTGCTGGAAAGACTTGTGGTGGTTTGTGGGGATAGTCCGTCAAATCTGATAGCGTTCCGACCCGGTCTTCGGGCTCGGGGCGTTACATTTTCGAATTGGTGTGTGTTGTTGTTAGTGTTGCCAACACTAAGGACAACACTTGTGAGTTTCGTCTCACTTTGCTAAGCCATAGACAATTTCAATGGGCAATACTGCTTCCATCCCATAAGTTAGAGTGAATGGGGTTTCCTCTGTGGCAGTCCCAACTGACGTTCGGTAGCCCCAAAGTGCCAAATATAGCTTTTCTGGCCAGTCTCGTCCTCGTACTGTCATCTTTCTGATGATCCTTTCAAGGGTTTTGTTTGCTGCTTCCACGACGCCATTTGTTTGCGGCCTATAAGGGGATGACTTATAGCGCATGATCTTGAATTCTGCCAACAACATGTCGCAGTCTCCCTCGAAGTGATATGACTTCATTCGGGATGCCATATATGCATATGATGTTTTCTTTGACGAAGTGGGCAACTTTCTTGGAAGTCAAAACTTTGTAGGACTTAGCTTCGACCCATTTCGTGAAGTAGTCGATGGCTACCAAGACGAACTCGTGGCCGTTACTGTCGGGCGGAGAGATCTTCCCAATGACGTCGATTCCCAAAGAGGCAAAAGGCCAGGGAGTGGTCATGCAATAGAGGTCATGAGGGCGAAGGTGGTTAAGGTTGGAGAATCGCTGGCATTTGTCGCAACTTTTGACAAAATGGATACAGTCTGCCTCAATGGAGATCCAGTAGTAACCTATTCGAAGGATAATTTGCATCAGGGATAGAGCATTCATGTGGGGACCGCAAGCCCCATTGTGGACTTCGTTCATGAGTTCAATTGCTTTTTCTTTGCTGATGCAGCGGAGGAGCGGCCCTTGGTGGCGTTTCTTGTATAGCATATCTCCCAGAATGATGAAATGAGAGGCAAGGCATTTCAGGGCTGCCATGCTTTTGGTTTTGACTCCTTCTTTGTATTTTCCTTCCTCATTCATGAAAGGGGCCTCTTCGCCTTTGAGGTACTAGTAAATTTGGTTGTACCAGGGCTCATTGATCGGCTCGGGCTCTGCCCGATTTCATAGCAGTAGGTGAATGTGCGCTCACCCCGTGAAATTTTGGTTTTCAACGGTGAAAGAGTAAAAAGAGAGTCGCCACTCCATGCTTAAGAGGTGCACTTTGAAAAACCTATGAAAAGAGAACGGGTTCGGGGGTCAGGTTACGTGTTGGGAAGAACCGAGAGTTCACCCAACACGCCTCGTCCGTAGACGAGTCTTTCAATTAAACATCCAAGCAAATCCAAAAGTGTGTGCAAATATTGACAATGAACAAGTGTGGTAAAGATGCATTTTATTAATATGAATCGAGACTTACAACTTGTGAGCCAATTATTTAGGGAGGCCACATCCCTACTACAACAATCTAGAACAGATTACAAGGGGAAAAGGTTTCTGCAGACAGGCACGATATGTCGCATGACACATGACACAGGTGACCAGATATGTCGCGTGACACAGGATCACCTATGAACAATGTGTCGCGTGACACACAGAGGCCATCTACAGAAACTTATACAATGAATACCAGAATCAACAACAGCTAACACAGATCTAATTAATTGAACAGATTAGATACAAAATACAAAAATAACAACAAATCAACCCCGGGAGTGTGGATATGGGTAGATCCACACCCCCTTGGGGTTTAAACACCAAATTCGAGCAAGTATTCAACAATAAAAGCTCAATTACACAGATTAAACAATTTAAACAGAGAGATTGCGATTGGGATTCAGTAATCTAGATGGATAGAGTCTAATTACTGAATCCTAATAGGAGTAGACAATAGAATTATGAAGAATGAGGTAGAAGGAAGAGAGAAGAGGGAGTTTGAGATTTGTTACCCTTGTTGCTTCCACGAATTCTGTATCAAGTTAGATACAGAATTCTTCAATTTGTTGCTTCTGGTCTTAGGAACTTGGGAGGATTGATGCAAAGGATCCAAGTGGTTTTGTTTAGGAAATGGGTTTGAATTGGATGGAATTGAGGAAGATCGGAGGTAGGAGAGAGAGAGAATTGTGTTTGGGGTATAATGTTACGTCGCAATTTCTGCAGAGTAACAATAGGTAAAGTTGGGATCTATTTCTGAGAGGGGGAGGGTCTTATTTATAGGCTGCAGTTAGTGGCCTCAATGTGTCGCACGACCTCACGTAGCCACTTTCTAGGCCTAGAGTTGTCGCGTGACACAAGGTGGCTCAACTGCTTTTGGCGCCAAAACGAGATTCTGGAACCTTTAGGGAAAATACCCAAAAAGTCCAAAAGGTTTTATTCCCAAGAGGTCCTTTGGCATGAGTAAGGTACCAAAAGGTACTTCCTTCGCGGGAAACTTATGAAATGTTTCCGGAAGTCTCGGGATAGGCCGGGAATTTACCAAAATGCCCCTTAATGCAATTTTATTATATTAAAATGCATTTAAAAGGGTTGCGAATTGGATTGGCGTACTTACAGATCCCCTCGGCAACGTCACTTTTGGAAAAAGTGGGGTTGTCGATAAAAATGACCCAATCTCAATGAGCAGCAGGGGGATAAAGCGGAGGGTTGGACGATGACTTGGTGAGATCGGATGGCTGGACCTTCGGAGAAAGGATTCCAACGTATCCCTTAAAATGGGAATCAAGCCAAATCGTAGTTCGGGATTACCAAAATTGACTACAAGCAAGAAAGGGGTAGAGATATGTCTTCATACCTTTGCTCTGCTTACCTGTGACTTCTTGAGGGGTCGGTACTACTGCGGTTAGCTAGTAGTTGCCTTTGGTGCCAGGTTGTAGTTGCCGGAGGGTCCTATCTTGCAAGCTGGTTTTGGCGAATAAACATTTGTTGGCGGGTCTCATGCTATCGCTGTTTGACGGGTTGTAGCTGCCGGTGGGTCTCATTCTACAACTGGTCTTCGTGGATGCCGGTGTGACTCATACCACTTTGTTGATGCAAGGTAGCTGCCAGGGGTCTCATGCTACTGCTACTTTTTCTCTTCTTTGGGGATAAGTATAGCTGCCAGGGGGCTCACGGTACTGCTGCTTTTTCTCTTTTTTGGGGATAAGTATAGCTGCCAGGGGGCTCACGCTATTGCTTTCCTACTCTTTGGGGATAAGTATAGCTGCCATGGGGCTAACGCTACTGCTTTCCTGCTCTTTTGGGGATAAGTATAGCTGCCAGGGGGCTCACGCTACTGCTTTCCTGCTCTTTGGGGATAAGTATAGCTGTCAGGGGGCTCACGCTACCGCTTTCCTGCTCTTTGGGGATAAGTATAGCTGCCAGGGGGCTCACGCTACTGCTTTCCTGCTCTTTGGGGATAAGTATAGCTGCCAGGGGGCTCACGCTACTGCTTTCCTGCTCTTTGGGGATAAGTATAGCTGCCAGGGGGACTCACGCTACTTCTGCTTTTGCTCTTTGTGGATGCCAAAGGGACTCATACCACTTTGTTTTGCTCTGCTTGGGGATAAGTGTATCTTGCTTAGGGGACTCACGCTGCGATTTCCTTTTGTAGTTTACCAGTTTTGTTGTTGGACGGTCTTTGTTGACTGTTGACTCTTGTGTCCCGAGCTTTGCTTGGTAAGTCGGGGACTCTGCTTTTGTCTGTGCTTTGAGGCTACTGATCTTTTGAACTTTTGCTTGGTAAGCCGGGGACTCTTCTTTCTGGGGAGTTGGCTTTTGCTTGTGCTTTGGGGCTATTGATCTTAGAACTTTGCTTGCATATGGAGCAGGTTCCTTTTGGTGCTTTGGGGCCACTGATCTTTGGAACTTTGCTTGGTAAGCCGGGGACTCTGCTTTCTGGGGAGTTGGCTTCTTTTTGGTGCTTTGGGGCCATTGATATTTGGAACTTTGCTTGGTAAGTCGGGGACTTTGCTTTCTGGGGAGTTGGCTCTTTTTTTTTTGTGCTTTGGGGCCGTTGATCTTGCTGCGCTCTGCCTGGGACACTGTCATAGATATGGACTTTTTTTTGTTCTCTTTTTTTTTCGGTTTTGCCTGAGGGCCAGTCTTCGAGCTTTTGTGTGACTCAGTTGATCATTGTACCTGCGAGGGAACAACATTCCAAACTCCACATCTAACTAAGCTATCTTGTTAGCGAAGATTAACCTATGTTAGCTTGTTTGCACGAGTCTGTCTGTTCTGGGTAGGAAACGCGATCATTGTATTAAAAGGTCGGCTTTGTCGGGTTTGTTCATGAGATTTTGGAACTGTCTCGGATAGGTGTGTATAGTAGGGGGTCCTCTCCCGTGCATTTTCATGGGCATGTATATGAGGGTGGGAGGTGTATTATAGCAACGGCGAGTCGGAAAGTGATCTGGGGTAACCACTGCAGGCCTTTCCATACTGTCTGATGTCAACCAATATGTGTCGCCCGACATGCTATGTCTGCTTGGCCTATTGTGTCGCACGACTGAGAGAAGCTCGTAACAGATCCTTTTTAAAGTCGATTCAGGTTTCATTTGAAAACACTGTCTTCTTAGTAGAGGAAACCAGCAGCCCCTACTTGGCAGATAAGCGAATTCTTTGGCCAAGACTGATACTTTCAGCTGCAATGGAGCATTATAACAAAGAGGTTGCTTCCGGGAATGTCAATTTTATCGGGATTTTGTCGAAATTTGGGGATTTCATACGAGGCAACATAGGAGGGTTATTGACAAGCGGTACAATATGCCGTGCATTTGGTCCTTGAAAGATTGGAGGGTCGATTGGGATTTGCTTAGCCGCATCCCGCCACCGGGACTCGGAGCGACACGTCTTTTCTTTGTCATACAATGACTTGACCCCAACCATGGAAGACTTTAGGGCATTGTCGAGGCTTGGGCGAGGCGGCTGTAGCATTCCCACGGGGACGGTCGGTCGGTTGTGGAGCGGTTATCGGACTTCTTGTGTACGCCGGCGGATCATGTGTTATTTATGATTACAGGTGATGGGTCCATAGACTTGACTCGGATGGCTAGGTTACGTCTGTCCCGTCTGAGTTTGTTTGACCTTTCTACCTCTTTGGATATATTCATCTTTGTTCACCTGTCGGCTTACTATTTTGCGGATATCTTAGGAGTCTGCTCAAGTGCGTTCTTGGAGATTGTCGGAGCAAATGAGGGGTGGCCAGGGGTGTAGATATTCGTCAAATTCAATCCGGTCAAGGGGAGATGGACATTGTACCACTATTGCTGGCTGAGACCTACCATGGCATCGACAGGCTAGCAGGGGGATTAGACTTCATGGGAGCAGGCAGCCCCGGTTTGTTATCTCTATGGTTCTCTGAGAGGTTGCGCTTGATTGGGCCATTACCAGAGGGTTGGATGGCAATGCCTTGGGTGACCCGACCACGCAGGCTGCTGAGGGATATGGCCGTTGATAGTTGGCAGATGAGATTGTCGCGGTACGGGACTACTGATCGGAGCTTTTGGATTCCTGCCTGGAACTTATAGACCATAAGAGACATTTAGGATGGATCAGTAGTAGTCAGGCTGCCAGGCTTGCATATATCTTCTTTCTGTATCCCATCATTGGTGAGCAGACAATATAGGTACCCTCAGCAGATTGTCCGAGATTTGAGGGAGAGGCTGATGACCGATGCTATTCCGATGTCTATGATCGAGCCCCAGCCTATACAGTTTTTCAGCAGATCCTTTCTGGAGGGTTTTCTTCCCACTCGTGTACTTCTTCGGCAGTCCAGAGGGTTTACATTTCTGACCACAGAGTATCTGACTTGGTATGAGGAGCATCAGGGTCTTGTACAGTTGGCTATAGAGGCTCGCCGCCGGGAATACTTGGGAGCAGATTATCCGTCCAGTCTGTCTTTCAGGGATACAGAGGCACGGGGAAACCAAGACAATGTTACCGTTGATGTTGGTGAGGACTATCGGAGGCAAGAGATCCGAAGGGCTGCTTTGAGGGATGATCCAGAGGTGATGGATCGCAGAGAGGTCTTGAGACAAGAGAGGATTGCTAGGGCCGCCTTGAGGGAGGCGAGTGCGATTGAACCACCGGCGCGCATTATACTGAGTTGGGACAGGCTCAAACCGATTTATTCGACATTCCTAAACCAAAGACCTCCCGGGGACCGAGGAAGAGGAAGGACAGAGGAGTGAGTTTGGGAGCCGGGATGAGTTTCTAGACACTTTTCTGAGAGATAGGAGACTATTTTGCTTTGTGTTTTGAGAGTAGGAATTATTGTATGGAACATGAGTATCCTTTGATTACTTAATGCAGACGAAATAGATGTTGAAAATTTATTCCTTTTATTCGTAGCAGGCTTTTTGAGTCAAAAGCAGGTCGTGCTTGAACTCATCAACAAGAGTATTAACTCAAAATGAACCTTTGAAAAGCTTTGGAACCGTAATCAAAACACATTTTGTAGAATGAGAGATTTTTCAGTTTTAGACCGAACCACAAGTGGTTGCCTACGTTCCCCTTTTGCATGAGAATTAAGGGGCTTAGGTCTCCGTAGTTCGACTCAATCAACTTTTGTGTTTAAGAAAGGGGAAGATAGAAGGGAAATGGTGCAACCTGTTTTTACCTAGACCGCCCTTTTTAGGGTTTTCGGTCTAGCTGGGTATATTATTTAGCACCGGGCGCGTCCCTTATTTTTGCATGGACTGCCTTTTGAGAGGTTTTCGGTCTCATCTGGGACAATTTTATTGCGCCTTTATTTCTCATCATTTTTTTTTTTATATTTTTTTATTATAGAGGGGAAAGACTCGATCATACATAATACCTCCGCAACTTGTCGCCGTTGATGGGGTGCGTAAATGGGTTGCCATCCAAGTCGGCAGTGCATAGCTCCTCCAGAGAATACTTTCTTTACTAAAAACGGTCCAACCCAAATGGGTGCCCATTTGCCCAACGCTTGCTCGATTTGAGGGCTTCATCTTAAGAACCAGATCACCGACTTTGATATCCCCGGGTTTCACTTTCTTATCAAAGGCACGGGCCATTCTTCTACGATATGCCCCTGTTATGCTCCATGGCTTTTAGTCTTCGTTCATCTAATAGAGCCATTCATTATATCGACTTTGGAGCCATTCGATCTCGTTCACCTCATTCTCGAGCAAAACCCCGAGGGAAGGAATCTCTAACTCAATGGGCATTACGGCCTCCATTCCGTAGAGTCGAGCGTATGGGGTTGCGCCAGGTGGCGCTTCGGATTGAAGTGCGATAGCCCCATAATGCTAAATGCAGCTTTTTGCGGCCAATCTCGTCCTCGCTCGGCCATCTTCTTTATGATTCTCTCCAAATTCTTATTGGCGGCTTCAACAGCGCCGTTTGTCTCGTGGCCTGTATGGTGAAGATTTATGGCGCTTTGACCTTGTACTCGGTGAGCAACCGATCGGTTTCTCCTTCGAAATGGGTTCCATTGTCGAAATAATCTCGTTTGGGACTCCATAGCGACGTAAAATCTGCTCCTTTATGAATCGGGCAACTTTCTTGGCGGTGAGCACTTTATAAGACGCAGCTTCTACCCATTTTGTGAAGTAATCCACGGCCACTAATACAAATGCATGCCCATTGCTCCCAGGCGGAGAAATCTTCCCAATGACATCAATACCCCATGTTGCGAAAGGCCACTGAGTTGTCATACAAGATAAGTCGTGAGGAGGGATGTGGTTCGATTGGAGAATCGCCGGCATTTATCACAAGTCCGCACAAATGGATGCAATCCGTCTCCATAGTGATCCAGAAGTAACCCAGCCTGATGATGCTATGCATGAGAGATCGAGCGTTCATATGAGGTCCGCAGCACCGTTGTGAACGCCTTCCATTACTCTTTGAGCCTTTTCTTTACCGATACAGAGTAGGAGCGGACAACCTTCCCTTTTCTTCCATAATTCATTGCCGAGTATGACATATTGTGCCGACAGCCTTCTTTAGGGCCTGCAAGCTCTTGGCATGTACTCTTTTTGAATCTCCTTCTGTCCACAGAAAGGATGCTTCCCCATACTTGAGGTATTGAAAGATCCGATTGTACCACGGTTCACCGACGCCTCGATCTCAATCTCACAACAATATGCAGGATTTTCTCTTCTACCGACCCCGAATGGCTTGATTGATTTACCTTCCGGGATTTCCACCAAAGAGGCTAAGGTAGCCAGAGCATCTCGCGAATCTGTTCTTGTCTCGCGGTAAGAACTGGAATGATACTTCCTTGAATTGGCCGATGAGTTCTCGCGATGTAGGCATGGTACTTCGGGAGGCATGGGTCTATAATTTTCCATTTGTTGGCGGCCTCGGTTGATTATCAATCGGGAATCACCGAACACTTCCAATTCTTCCACATGTCGCTCAAGGGCAGCCTTCTAGACCGGCTATGCAAGCTTCGTACTGGCCGCATTGTTAGTAACCGAGAAATTCAACTTGATTGCTATGGGAGTATGCATGTCGCTTGGGTCTATTAAAACCATCCCAATGCCATTTCCTTTCTTGTTAGCCGCTCCATCAAAGAATAATCGCCACTTGTTTCCGCTTTCTATAGCGAGGATCCCTTCATCCGGAAACTGGAGATCCGGCCCTTGATCTTCTCGTACTGGGGAATTCAGCCAACCGGTCCGCTAATGCCTCGTCCTTTTATTGATTTACGGATCACATATTTGATGTCGAATTCTGCCAAGAAGAAAGTCCATTTTGCCAACCTGGTGGAGATGTTTCCTCTGTCACCTTGGAATAGATATCTGATCGGGTCCATCTTGGAGACTAAGTGTACGGTGTGGGATAGCATATAGTGTTTTAG
Source organism: Adenophora triphylla var. japonica (assembly GCA_022495995.1). NCBI lineage: Eukaryota > Viridiplantae > Streptophyta > Magnoliopsida > Asterales > Campanulaceae > Adenophora > Adenophora triphylla. The sequence goes on along the minus strand of JAFEMH010000618.1, from coordinate 566,695 downwards.
CTTTCCAACCACCCATACCAAAGCTGCGCATGTTTTCTCGAGGGCAGCGTAATTCACTTCACTCCCTTGGAATTTACGGTTGACGAAATAAATGGCATTCTAAACCTTTGAATCCTTCTTTTCTTGTGCTAGCATAGCCCCAGTGGCTGTGTCTGTGACTGTCAGATATAGAAGTAAAGGCTTGTCTCCGTGAGGTGGGCAGAGAATAGGAGGATTAACGAGATAGGCTTTGATTCTCTCAAAAGCTAGCTGACATTCCTCATTCCAAACCACTTCCTGGTTCTTTTTTAGCAGCTTGAAGATCGGCTCACATATGGTGGTCAATTGGTTGACGAACTCCGTCGATGTATTGCAGCGACCCATGAATCCTTTTACTTCGTGAGACGGTTCTCGGGTGGCTTCATTTCAATGATTGCCTTAACCTTCCCGGGATCTATTTCAATGCCGCGCTCGGTGACCATGTATCCTTAACTTTACCTCGAATAACCCCAAATGTACACTTGGCCGGGTTCGGGCCTCATGGAATGCTCTCGGAGTCTGTTAAAGAATTTCCTCAAGTCAATGAAGTGATGTCCGTCTCGACCCTTTCGAATGAATAATCATGTCATCTACATACACTTCAATCTCTCTCGTGGATCATGTCGTGGAAAAGGGTAGTGATCGCTTCTTTGATAAGTAGCCCCTGCGTTCTTCAAACCAAATGGCATTACCGTGTAACAATAAGTACCCCATGGAGTTGTAAATGCCGTCTTGTCTTGATCCTCTTCACCATCTTAATGGGTTGTAACCCGCAAAACCATCAACGAAAGACTTGACCTCAAAGTTCGCGGTTGCATCCACTAGCATATCAATGTTGGGCAAGGGGAAGTCATCTTTAGGACTAGCCTTATTGAGGTCTCTAAATCCACGCAGACTCGAACCTTTCCATTTGCTTTGGTGACTGTCACAATGTTGGCCAACCAAGTCGGATATTCAATTACTTTGATGAAGCCTACCCGTAGGAGCTTTTCAATTTCTTCTTTCACTTGTAAGGACCATTCAGGTTTTATTCGCCTCAATTTCGCTTGACCGGCTTAATTTCGGATCCACAGTATTCGGTGTTCCACAATAGAAGCATCCAGCCCCGGCATATCTTTGTAGGACCAAGCGAACACATCCATGAATTCTTTGAGCAACTCAATCAAAGCGACCCGCTCATCTCCGTGAGAAGAAGCTACCAATCTGCGTTTCTTTGGGTTCTTCACTGCTCCTGTGTTCACCGTTGTTAATACCTCATCGGCAGCCTTGGGCCCGACTTTCCTTTTGTTCGCAAGCCTCGTTTTGAATCTTTTCTAAAAATTGTTCATCGATTAAGTTCGCATTATCTTCAATTGAATTAGGCTTAATTATTTTTAAATCTTGATGATTATTTTTTGGTAAGCATTCAATTGTTAGATTGGCAATCACGGGGTACTCGTAAAGATCAACCACTTTATTCAAAGCAAAGGGGAATACAAGTGTTTACAACTCGAAGACGGTCTTCGTCGTGAGGACATTAGACCGGCCGAAGACTCAAATTCTATAACAAGAGACTCGGGAGACTCGACTCAAGACACAGGGGATGAATTTAGACTTGGAGGGACAAGGACGAGGTTTGAGCCCTAGCTTTTCAATCATAGTCTCCCGTCGGCGACCGGTCCTCGAACGAAGTCCACTCGCAACGGTCCTTCGCGGCAGCCTCCAGCTTGACTAGTTCCACAGCAGATTCTTTCTCGAATTCTAGCATAGCTACCACCTCACCGTCGAGGAAAAGTCAATCAGATCATTCGGCTCCTTAGCACCATCTCTCATTTCTCGCCAAAGACGTACCGCCTGTGCTCGATGCCCCTCGCTCTTCAAACAAATCCGCCAACTCCCCATCAATATCTCGCAGTGGTCGCACCGCGAATTTTACATATTGTGGGCTCATCCGTAACAAGCTTTTCAAACCGATTCTCATATTCGTGTCCCCGTAAGTGGTAGCCGCTCTCGTAGGTGGCGGTCACACCTTGCCTTTTGGGCAAACTATCAAACATTTCTTTCACCGGATTCTTGCTATTGCGAACCTCTCGGATCGTCTTCATTCTTTCTTCCGCTGGAATCGCCTTGGCTCAGACAAACAAACATATCCCCATCCTCTCTCGACAAAGTGCTTATTCGAGACCAACCGTATGGGCGCATTTCAAAGCTTCTTGTACTTTCTACCGGCCGCCGAGGTCATCTTTTCTTTGAAAGCCTCGGTTTTGTCATACACCTTATCTTCCTTAGTCACAAAGATACCCTGCACCTTGCCTATTTCTCTTAGCCGCCGGGCAAAGACAAGCCTACACGGTCCCTCGTTGGCGTTTTCCCACCCCCTGCATCAGGGATATAGCTCATACCTCTTAGCATTTTCAACACAGGAGGAATCTTGTCTCGAAGATGTCGTCGATCTATGGTACGTACTTGCCCCTTAGGCTTCTCAATTGTGAATCCGCCGAGCATTGGATTTTCTTGGTCGAGTTTGATCTCCATTACCGGTAAGGTATTTGCGCCGGTTTCTCCGATCGTAACACTATCACCATAGATGGTTGTCGCACCCCTTCCCGCACAAACTTTAAACATTGGTGAAGCGTGGAAGCTACGGCTCCAATCTCGTGGATCCAGTGGTCTACCCAATAATGCCGAGAATGTAACAGAATGTCTATAACCCGAAACTCTACCATCATCTCTTTACCTCCAAACATCGATTAAGGGAGACTATCCCCAACACCGCCCGGATGTCGAATCATAAGCCTTTATGGTCTCGGTTAGATGGTTTAAGGTTTTGCGCGTTGATATCCAACATACTCATCATTTTGGCGGGGAGCACATTCATAGCTGACCCATTATCTATCAACACATGGGGAATCCGCCGTCCCTCCAGAGGCACCGTAATGTGTAAGGATTCGTTATGTTTCGCACCGTAAGGTGCAAGTCAAGATCTCGTGAAAGTAATGATATTCCCATACTGAGCCGTTCCAATCAACTGACATGCTTCGTCTGGGGTAGCGTTGATGGATACCTTCGTCTTGGACAAAGCTTCTTCCAATTTTAACTTGTGAGGGTAGGAGGATGTAAGTAGGGACCACAAAGAAATATCGGCTTGGTTTTTTTCAACTCGTGCCGCATCGGGTCTTCCCGAACTTCTTCGTCTAGCCCGTGAGGATTCTCGAGAGGACCGAGGGTTAGAGCCTCGCAATCGCTTTCCCTTTCCCGGATGGATCTCGGATTATTTACTCCCAACATTCTTCCCGAGCGAGTCAACAGATTAACTTCTTGCCGTTCATCAACCACGAACTCTTTGCTAGCTTCCTTGAGTTCTCGCTAACGTGAGCGGGACAGGTGATTGCCGTATGGCCAAGCCGCTTGTCGTATCTCATTGATGGTCAAGGGTGCTTCCCAACTAGCCGCTATTCTCGAGTTCTTCCAAGGAAATTGGGGATTCTCTAGGAGTCATTGAAGATATAGCATTAACGATCAAGCGTTCTTCGTAATCATCAAGTTCAACAATATTATTCACATCATGTAAATCATCGAGATACGTAACATAATGTAAGTTATCTTTCATTTCATCGTAAAAGGAGATTACATCAGCCGACCTCATTACAACCATTGCTATCATTCCCAACTACGGGTTCCCCAAATTCTAATACATTAACAAAATAATCATTCTCAAAGTCAATAAGGTTCACATTGTTGTTTGCGAGGATTGTTGACAATATTCGGCGAGGAGATTTTTCTATTTTCTTATCATCCACTAAGCCCGGATTATCTTCTTGAGAGTTACGCAGAGTTCGTAGTGTGCCCCGGAAATTGGTGAAAACGGCAATACTTACTAGCATCCATATGAGGGTTAGGGCGAGCAGATCGTAGTTCTCCAATGGCTTGATCATGCCGTCAGAACAAACCGTTGAAAACTTCCTCTATTGACATACCCAAATCATCAAACCGCGGTTGTGGCCTAGGTGGAAGCCTCATCACATTCTCGCACATTGTTACCTCTCTTTTGAAGATTATTGATACTATTGTCTTTGGCCGGCTCTCTTCCTCTTGGCGCCATCGCCGAGACAGATTGGATGCACGATATCGGTAACCTCCACCACCGCCGTTGTTACCGGTGTTTGCACTTGGAGTTTGGTTGAACAGCCTATTCTCACTCCTTGCTCCCATTCCCACCATCTCTCGCAGATCCGGGTACCATCCTTTCCCAATGGCTTCCTAAGCGCTCGGCTTAACACATGATAGAAAGATGTCCTTTTGGTCTTGGAGGGGATTGGCTCCGATAACTCGTTGAGCTTAGCATTCCAACGCTTGTAGAATTTCGTGATTGACTCATCCGACTTCTCGGATAGTTCCTACCAAATCATCCTGGTAGTGCGCCATTCCAAATTACCCTTGTACTTTTCCAGAAGGCTTCGTTATCTGGCTCCAAGTAGCACGGCATTCTTGCTTCAGAGCTAAAAACCATGTAAGTGCCGATCCTTTCAAGGTTAGGTGGAAGTGGGAAGCCATGAATTCGGGAGTGCAGCCCATTGCCCCCATTGTCATCACATAAGTGTCTATATGTGTCTTTGGACAAACGGTACCATCAAAGTCTAGCTTGGGCATCTTAAACTTGTGCGGCAAAGGTGTCACTTGGGCGGGATCCACGACTTTAAGACCACTAGAACCCACGGTTAACTCCGTCAACTCTGTTGCCGCATCTGTTTTCAAAGAAAGCGCCACTTCCGATGCCAAACTTGAAGTCTCGAGGAATTGCAGTGAGCCACCGTTGACGACGGTATTGGGAAATCGAATTAGGTCCCACGGGCAAAGCGGTTGGTGGGAGACCAAAAGTACTAGGAATTCCAATATTGTTGTCCAACAAGGTAATCTGGCTAGGAATCTTGTTTCCATACATATCATAACCGTTGAATTGCCCACCGGGTTCTCGGGAGTCATTGTGCCGACCGACCTCCGTATCGACCAAGAGAAGATAATCCCGAGCCGACACACGGAGCCGAGTATGGGGTAGAACCATAAATATGCCGAGTAAGGGTGGAACACACCGCCGGTTGAGAAAAGCCGTCTTGAGTCCGGAACCGCCGGGTACCTTGAGACACCGTCCCGAACTATTCGATTTCCCGAGAGCCGGTACGACCATTCTCGTCGAACACCATACCGAACACCCCGATAACCATCTCGGATACACACTGCATCGAGGCCGGGAAAAGTTGGTTCGAAACCGAGGTCCATGCCGAAACCGTGGCATCGGAACATTAGGAGTTGGAGAAGCGGTGAGATCAAAGAAATTCGCAGCCGACCGTCATTTCGCCGACACCTTGCCGGATGACTCCGGCTATACCCTTGAGAAGATGGGGGAATGAGTCTTCCTTGGTCACTTGCCACCACTCCCGGAGAAGCTACTTGATCGATCGCGGAACATAGCTCACTGGGGAGGCATCGTATTGTAGCTAGGTTGGGTTGGCCGAGCAGGTGAAGCGGATCCGATTTCATTATGGCTATCTTCCGTAATCTCTTCGTAGGAACCATCCTCCCGACGAAGTACCGCAATCCCTTTGGCTCTCATAGCTTCCACGAAGCGGTTGTGAGCTTCTTCTTCACGAGCCTTGGCATTTTGGACTAAGAGACAAGCCTCACGCTCCCGAGCTAGAGCGGCTTCCAAAGATCACCCTCAATTCTTCCGTAGTCATCTCATTCAAACCCGTCTCGACCCACTGTCACCGAGCCTCCAAATGATCGAGCGTAAAAACATCTCCATTGCCGGCCATTTCGATTCCAAACCAACCGCGACGGACCAAACGACCTCCCGAAGTGGAAGAGCGGATCCAACTCGTCGTAGGCTGCAGTGCAGAGATGGGTTTATAAGGTGCCGGAAGGGAAATTTTTAGTAACGGAGAGGGAAAGAAACGGGACAGACTCGCACAAACACAAATTTATTTATGTTCAAGTATAAATTAGTATTTTAAATCCTAAATACAGTTGGGAAAGGATAAGCCTTTATTCATGCTAACTATACCTCGGGGAAACCTAATGACGCAACGTTCGAATTACATCAAATGCTTTGTTTTGAAACATATAGTAGGTAATGATACCTAACCAAACCCTAACATCTTTATGGAACGAAAAGGTTCGTCCAAATTTCTAAGGAAATTTGGGCAGCATAACTGTAAGTGCTCCAATTTGAGCTTGTTAGTATTTTTGTTAGAAAATTAACGAAAGTTATAACATTTCTAACAATTCCTAACATTCCTAACATTTCTAACCAAGTAAGGGTAGATTAGGGATTGCCAAAAAAAGATAAACCAAGAAAGGAATCAAAAAAGCAAAAGAAATAGTCAAAAACCAAAAATAGAAACTGCTGGAACAAAAACTGGCTGTTAATTTGATTTTTTTTTGAAAAATATTCCTTGTGTCCAAAGCCTGAAGCTGTAATTAATGAACAGTGCACGCTGACAGACACCTCCGCGCGGATATGATTGCATTTTCCAGAGGCTTATAAATTGAACCCTCCTCTCTCAGTTTACACAACAGAATTTGATCATAGTAACGGTTCGCGAAATATAGAGAGAAAACAAAGGGGAATCCCTTGATTGCCACCATTTTCTCTTGAATATTTCCCAATCAAATACCAAACACACCAAACCTTGATACTCCTCAAGCCAAACACCAAATCTTGATACTCCTCAAGTCAAATTCCAAGCCTAGGAAGATAGGGTGTCACCATTGGTAAAGCCCTCCTTCTCAAAACCCTAAAATTCACTTTTGACTTCTTGTTCATCTTGTTCTTCTTACTTGGATCTACTTGATGTTTAGTTTAACTTGAGTTTTGACCCAAGATGGTCATCTTGAAGTTCATCTTCATGAATGACCATCTCAAATGGTCTATATTTTAAATCTCTAAATTGATTTTTTCTCTTTAATTTCATTTCTACAAAATATCCCCTTTCCCTTTGCAAAGGACATGTTTAAACCCCATAAATTCCCCAAGGATGACTTGAATATGATAACCACTCAATAAAAAGTAGTGGTATCAAGTCTAGGGATGAAAATGGGGTGAACATAGATGCAAATCCCCCAAAAATCACATTTTCCCTCAAGAACATCTTGCTGTCCAGTAGCATTGTTCTGAGACCTCAGTCCATTTTCTTATTTTTTGGACCCAGTAAAACTTGGAATTGGGTGTTGACTACAAAATACTTTTTGTAGCCAACATCCGGATCTTTCCAGACATATTTTTATTTTATTTTTTGCGTGAGTACAACTCCATTTTTAAAATTTTCTTTTAAAGGTCAGTTCATCAGTCTCTGGAAATCCAGATTTCAGATCTGAGATTTCCAGAAGGTTTTTACCCCTCAAATCATCTCCAAAATTAAAAGTTCTTTTACAGAAACCTTTTTTAAGGTGTTTTGAACATTTTTCATTCCCGGACTTTTCCCAGATTCTGGAGTTTTCAAGCCCTAAAGTCCATTTCAAACTCAAGGGTCAACTGCCTTTTTCATTCTGGCAGAAATGGTTTTCAACTTCCAAAAATCTTTTGAGTTCCAAATCTCAACCCAAAAATCATCCAAAAAATCATGGGATCAGTTTAAAGCCTTAAAAAGAGTTCCCAATTTTTATTTACCTCAGTTTCAACTTATTTTGGCCAAAACACATACACACACACACACACACAACAAAGGATTTTGAATGTTTGGAAGACTCGTTTTTACGAGGCGTTCCGGGTGCACACTAACGTCCTTCCCGGCACGTAACGTGACCTCCGAACCCAAATCTCTGATCTCGGGCTTTTTTCAAAGTTTTGGCCCTTAAAATAAAATGGCGTGGCGACTCCGTTTTTTTTCCGGTTTTATTTGGTTTTTCAAAGAAACGCAAAAATCGAATTTCTCCCGCGAAAAAGGCAACACATCATCACAGTGGCGACTCCGCTGGGGACTAATAAGCTTTTTCTAAAAAAAAAATGATATTTGGTATATTGGTGGAAACCATTAAACTTCCCGTTATCGCCTCCTAACACGAGTCGGGGATAAATTGTGGTCTAACAATCCCACGTACCGGTATCATTATTTTCAAAAAAAAAAGAAAAGCTTTTTGAGGGTCAAGCTTCCGTCTCAACATTTGAAAATCCTTTGCTTTGTGTGTGTTGATTTTTGCACAGTTTTCGTATTTGTTTTTGGCCGCCTCGGAAAAGTCAAAATTTTGACTGTCGGAATAATGTCCCTAACTGTCGGAGTTTTTGTGCTTATGTGCTTATGTGTTCATAAAATTTTCAAAAAAAAATTTTTCAAAAAAAAAAATTCAAAAAAAAATCATGCATCATGCCTTTTTAAGACACATAAAAAATTTCTATTTTTCTCGTAAAAGAAGATAGATCGCTTGCACACTACGCGCACGTGACCTTACACCGCACACTACGTCCCTAACCCGGGAAATCCTTGTCCCGGTCCGTTTGGTCTTATTACGCCTCTCGGATGAGCACAGGACTACCCAAACATCCCATGGAGCCTCGTGTCGACCATGCACTTGTCCGGGACACACTTTGTCCGAGACCCGGTTGATTTTTAGTCCGGGTCCGTGTCATGCCCCGTCTCGTGTATAGACCTTTCCTTTCAAGCCTTTGTCGGCATACCGACTCAATATCTTTCGGGTCCCTAATCGCCGAAGTTCTCGCCGGTTTTCCGCCGCAGACTTTGACCAAGATATTGACCGGCGCCTTGACTTCGGCTCGATCGGCACAAATTATACATTGACTCCCAAAGTGACACCGAGTCATCAAGGATTAATGATTATTCCATGCCTAATTACGGCTTAACCGACGACAAGTCAAGATCAATTGTGGACGCTTATCGCCCAAATCATGCCGACTTTTCGTCGAGCCCTGACATGATCTTGACTTTGACGTCGCCTTGTCCGTAATTTACATCGAATGCTCGTTAAGACTCGATTACCCGCCGACTTTTAGGATCGTTTTCATTTTCGGTCGGTGGGACCCGCTTGCCCTATAGGACCCTCGCCCGGGCCGCCCACCCCGGGAGGTCGAAATACAGGTGGAATACGAGGGGCTTATAGACGTAGTGACGGGGCCCACCGATCCAGAATCGAGTAGTTCGCGAAAAAGAAGTGAAATCTTTTCCAACCGATTAGGTTAATAAAACGTGTTTTAAGTAAACAAGAACAAATAACCGCATGTTGCATGAGCCCTAAGCCCAAACACCAACCTCGTTTCGCTTTCCCGAGTCCGAACCACACCCTTTTGTGCCTTCCACAGTAAGCAAAGTTTGGATCGAGACCCCGGGTCATCGTTTGTTCACTCGCCATTCCGAAGTCGATACTTCATCGGTTTCCTCCTCCTTCGCTCAAACCAAAGTTTCGTAATGACCAACTCGAGGAGAACGGTGGGGGACGTACAACTCCACACCCGAAAATCCGCAAAATGCCGAACAGCTGGAATCGATGTTGGAACAGATAAGACAAAATCAAGAGGCTCGTGATCGCCGGCTTATTGGAAAGTATCGTAACCTGTGGGCTAGCAATTGTTCACCACTCCTAATGGAACCTTTACGGTTGATGCGAAGATTGGAGCTAATTACCCTCCCGGCATGCCAACTACCATCAAATGCCCCGTCCCTTTCGTGTGGAACTACTAATGGGCCAAGCATCCCCAAGCCTATCACTCGCCCGCCTCTCGGCCTCATCGTATCGATCTTGGTCAACTTCCCCGGCACCTCCTGCCACCTTTGGGTTTCAATCCGCCTTGAATGGGTCGGGCCGCTTACTCCAAAACCTCGCCCGGCCCGGCCATCAATCCGGAATTGGCCGGGCTCAAGACATCTCGCCTTATCGCTCGATACTCCTCGACAGTCCGATCTAGGTCAACTCCGCCCCCGTGCCTCTCAGTCTCACCACCAGTGATTGAGCCGGGCTTGGCTTTCGCCCCGCAGCCTTGGAAGGGGCCGACTACTTCACAACATCAGCCCGGTTCGGGTCATCACTTGGAAGGGTTCGGGCTTACTACTTCACCGCATCGATCGGCTCGGGTCACCATCTCGGAATGGGACAAGCTGCGTTTCTGTGCTCCATGGTTCGAGGGGGCCAGCCTTGCTTCCTCCAATTCTCAAAGCACACCGGCCCCTATGATACCGCAAGATCACGTGGGCCACTGTGCTTTTATCACCACTTCATCGCTCTACCCCGCCCTCCGGTTGGGAAGTCCGACAAGGTCAAATGCTCCTCATCAAATTCTCCACTCCGGCCGTTACGCAAGCCGCTCCGCTCATCAAGTACGTATACACATTTCCCTTGCAAGCCATGTTCCTCGCCGGGTCAAGACACATTCAATCCTACTGTTACGATGCCTCAAACCTCATGTTTTCAGCAGCCTTCGGATCCGCACTCATCCGCTCCCCGGTATCCACCCATTACGAGCCATATATCTTCATCTTCGGCAACCGCCAGTGCCTTATGAGGAAGATTACGGCCACGCTTTTAATGCTCAGACCGTCATTCCTCCCACCAGTAGTACTTCCTACCGTGGTTTCGTTTGCTAATGCCAATCTTGTGGCGGGGTCATGCAATCCTAATGTTCCTATTGACTCGTCCAATGGATTATTGGTAGAACCAATTAAGAAGGTACAAGAAAAGCCTAGCAACGAGAGTATCGACGATCGCTCGACTCGGGCCATCTCACCATATCAATCTTGTATATCGAACACGAATGAAGTTTACAAAAGGTCGAATCTCGACGATTACATTGATGATTACATCAAAAGGGTTCGTGCACGGGAAAAGACTACGAGTCCGAACATGTCTCGCCGCTATAAACCTTACCCTTCCAACACGGCTCCGACATCCGGTAAAGGAAAGAAGGCATTGTGTACAATTGACGGCCCCCAAAAGCAACCAAGAAATGGTGGTCCTTTAAGGCAACGAGAACGTTTTGATGATCTTGGGATGCCCATGGGCTTAATTTTCAAGGGCTTAGTAAGGGTAGGCCTTTGGAGCCTCTCAAGGACTACCATCCAAGGAGCTCAAATGCACCTCTCGACATGAGTAAGCACCGCGCCTTCCATGATCATTATGGCCACACGACCGACAACCGCATAGTCTTGAAGAGAGCGGTTCAAAGGTTAATCGAAACGGGCAAGCTTGAGCGCCCCAATGGACCAAAACCGGCAAACCCCGTTCGTAATGGTGACCAAGTCAATGACCAAATCTCGAATCCCGAGGATTTGGGTGTTCCCTTAAGCAAAGTTTTAAATAGCTTGCTAGAGAGTGGTCTCCTCGAACCCATGAGAAACTATCAGCCCAAGGATCCCAAAATCCCTTTTGACACCACTAAGCATTGTGCTTTCCATCAGCATCACGGTCATACGACCGACAACCTGCATGCCTTTGAGAAAGGCGATTCAGTGGATTAATTAAGAAGGGCAAACTCGAGCGCCTCACTGATCTCAACCCCGCCAATGATCATTTCCCAAACAACGCGAATGTAAACATGATTGAATTTTATGATTCAAACTCGTGAATTCAACCGTACTCGACAAGCCGATGATTTAGTCGCAACAAATGTTGAGAATGGATGGTTTGACCGCAACAAGCATGTGGCCATGGCAAAGCCGGATTTGGTGAAATGCTTTGAACTCTCGCCTCCGATAAGTTCACGATCGACGCCAAGGTTAAATGGGATGATAATGATCTGATGGCGTATTTGGCGTAAAGCAAGAAGTGATACAAGAAATCCGATGATTAGGAAGGAAGAGTTAGTCCCGGCTTTGGAAAACGCCCATAAGATTCATGAAGAACAAATGACCCTCGCTCATCAATGCTCTCCGCCGCCATGGAGTTCAGTGTAACAGCTGAGGCGAATGGTTCCTCGGTCATGGTCGAAGATGAGACTTCGTAAACAAGTGATTTCAGTCCCTTCATCCTATAACTCTCCATCCCACGGCCAACACCTCCCTCCATCCACATATGATCCCTTGCCAAGGACAATTCCTCTTCACTCTTTCCAAAGACTCCTCAAAGCCATTAGGGCTCCATCGCCCTCGCCTCCTCGTAACGAGTTGGGCTCCATCACACCTGCTCCTCAATTTCAGCAATACCGCCAGCTTATGCTCCAGCCTTCACATAATCGCTTGAGCTATGTGGCTATGTTTCAAGCCTCTACACCCACCCGAATGCGATCATGAGTTGCTAAAAGAAAATCCGGATGCCACAAGTTTTCCGTTGTCATCTACCGGACTTAGTGAATTCACCCGTCGGGCCACTCACCGCGGCCGTGTTTCCTCTCGCCGATAAGAGTCTTGTTGCGAGTTCCAAGAATCGAATGTTCCCGCTGATCCCCATGTGGCAATATTGATAGAGCAAGTGAAACAAATGCAGGAGAAGCTTGATCTTATGATAAGTACTAGCACTCCTTTGACCCAAGATGTCGAACTGTGCAAAGAAATGATTCCCGCGCAAAATTCAAGTGCCCGAAGTGAGAGAATCCGATAGGACAACTCCGCCCTGCAGCACACTTGTCTAATGCCAGCTTCCAAGCTTCGAGAAAGGCCCGAAGACACAATCGCCTAGTATCACCCCTTTCACTCAAAACAACCAGCGCATCGCCGAATCCTCCCAAACAGAGCCCAATACCCCTCAAGGTCCTCTCAGTTCACTTCCTTCCATCAATATGCTCGCCGACAAAGTTCGTCCCCGTGACTTTTCCGACCCGTTTCTGGACAACTTGTGCTCGCCCCACCGCTCCATGGCCTCAAACTCCTCCACTCCCACCCGCATCATGGGCACGTAATCGATCACCGCTCGGTCCGCAGTAATGGAATCAAGTTACCGTAAAGATGGAAAGCTCAAGCGTCCTTGGCAACCCAACAACAAAGAGTAGCTAGACTAGGGGCTACCCATCCTTTAATATTAAAACAAGCTCTTTAGTCAACCTTCGTAGGTTCTAGTACTTTCTTCGTTCAATCAAGTCCTCCTTGGACATTGTAGTTAATCTTAAGTTTTCTATAAAAGAGTCTTTTTCTTTTCTCGCTAGACTTGAGACATTATTTGCACACCTACATTACATTTAATGAAATGGTTTTATTTTAAATGATCACTCGCATCGCTTCAACAAATAATCTCTGGAAATGATTAAGATTTTAATTAATTGGTGCTAGAAAGTCAACTAATGCCCTCCCTATACACTTTCCTCACCTCACAAAGGCCTCCATCAAGCCATACACTTTCCAAAACATATCCCCATCATCACCTTGATCAAGTCAACGAAGGCGGCAACATCAAGGGACAACAAAAGGTCACTCAAAGACGGGAGATCAACCCCATATCGAAAAAACAGGGGCTTGCCTCCGCCCCCATGCATCAAGAAAGTTCAAGTAGAAGCTTGCCTTCGTCCTCAAGTGCTCAAAAAAAAAAAAAAAAAAACAAAAGCTTCAAAAAAAAAAACAAAAGCTTCAAAAAAAAAACAAAAAGCTTCAAAAAAACAAAAGCTTCAAAAAAAAACAAAAGCTTCAAAAAAAAAAAGCTTCAAAGAAAAAAAAAACAAAAGCTTCAAAAAAAAAAAGCTTCAAAAAAAACAAAAGCTTCAAAAAAAAAATGAGGCCAAGGACCTAGCACCGCCGATCAGAAGGTTTGACATATGGGCAAAATTAAAGCCCGAAGAACGGAAGTTGTCGACAACAAGGGAGCAAGCTTAAAGCAACGGCAAAAACATATCATAAGCCCTTAAGCTGCATCCAAAATATTTCTCCCCCGATGAAGGACGACGATCAAGAAGCAACGGAATCGCTCAAAATGACTTGTCAAGGAATCACCTCAAGGCCCGCACCTTATCATCCAAACTTCCTATCCGAGCCTTTTCACCAAAAGTACCACAAATGTTCATACCCCTTTTCTAAAGCCAAACACAGTTCAGACCCGAACTACGGCGACCTGAGCTCCTCACAATGAGGGGAACGTAGGCAACCGTAAATGGTCCTGGCCATAAACACATTCAAATCCCGTAAAATCCGGCCTCACCAATAGCCTCTCCTATACACGATCCCTCTTCACCATTCGCCAACTTCGACTCTTGGTATCGCTTGACTTTCTCCTCATGATTAATCAAAATGTTTGTTCATATCGAGATTAGGGGTTGAATAACCCGAACATTAATAAAGGGTTTTAAGCAATCTTGTGATCATTTTGAATAAAACATATTTTCGTATGTCTCGACAAGTCTTCTTTTTCTACATTATAGGAAAAATAGAGCTAAACACTAATTTTCCGTCGCCAGGGGCTTCCATACACTTTTACAAACCTTTCTAAACTTATGCTCTCTCAAAAGAGTCAAACCCAAAGCGAAGTTCTTTGTGCCTTCGCCAAATGAGGCCATCAAATAATACAAATCGGGATTCATCCCCACTTTTCGAAAAAATATATGCCCCCGCAGTATACATTCCTAAAATTGTCTTGCTTTTACATTTTCTTCCTTGACTAATTGAATAAAGAAAATAATAAAGTAAATATGGAAGGATGGGTTGCCTCTTTTGCTACATGATAATTCAAGAACGTTGGTTCTTCACTCGCTACAAGATGGGTTGGGTCTCCGTTCGCATCAGCCTACAAAGTGCCTACCAGGTTGAAGCCTCTCTAATTGTGTCGATTCACATGAGACCGAGGCTTTGCCAAGTTACTTCTTCCAAATCAAGACTTCGCAAATACATCTCTTCGCACCAAGGCTCCACCAAGCAAGATGAGATTTGATCGCCATGTTGGTCATGGGTTAGTCAAGTGCAGCTTCTTGATGTCCAAGGACGAGGACGGAATTTTAACCAAGACCGTAAGATTCATCATATTTCTATGGCTAATATTGGAACCCGAGTCCATAAAAACTCCTTGTGCCAATCGAATGAGGTTTCGATGTTCATCCTTGGAAGATGTCAGAATTTTGGTTTGACGATTGCCCTCAACCCCGATGGAACTTTCACGTAGAGAGAGGAAAAGGATCCCCATCCCTATCTTGGCCGCAGCATTACCGCCGAATGCCACCACCTTCCTCACATGGAACCTCCACCGAGCCGCCCATCCTTTCGCCTGATATAAATTCACAGCGCTCGGGCCTGGGATGCTTGGGGAAACAAATTGAATTCAAACCCGATTTAGGCCAATATGGTGTGCCTCAATACGGATGGGGTCAGCCGTATGTCATAGCTGGTATGCCTCTGGTACAGTATCGCCAGGGCTTCGCACATCGACTTTCGTTGGATTTGGGACGGGCCAACTATGGATCGTTTGACATCGGGCTTGGAATGCCTCGACAAAGAACCCAGCTTCAAGATGTCCAATCCCCGCACCGCACAAGCCTCACAAGATCCCTTCATGACCGTCTCAATGGGACAAAGAAACCCCAATCCCACTCCTCGGCCGCCCAGATTACTCCAAGGTATGTCACCACCAGCCTCCTATGGTATCATCTCTCAATCTTGGGTCAGCCAGCCTCCCAAATACAAACCACTGGACCCATGCAAGCCCGACGTGACCGATCGCCACAGCCTCGCCGGGGGGCAAAATCGCACGTACGTAATGTCTTCTCATGGTTGGGGTTGCTCTAGGAATGCCATAGCGAAATTGGAATCCCACCTCGCTTTGGAACCAATCTATCGTGGCCTTCGCAAAGAACAGCTTTGGAATGCCCCCACAGCCCGGTCTGGGGCAACAGTCAGGAGCCCTTCCTCAGAATGATGCTAGCTCAGCCGCTCCTCACACAGCTTTCACAAATCCATTTCTCACTCAGGCTTCGATGGGTTACCAAGCCTCCATCCCAGCTTTCATCGTAATCACCAGACCGCAGCACTCCCTGGTTATGCACCTTCGCCTATGAAATTCAACAATCGTGGACAGCAGCTCGCACTTAAGCCTACTTATGGGCCTCACTCCGGAAATTCGAGTTACCCAGCCTACATCAAGACTCGCTTTGCCCTCTTTGCCGGTTGAAAATCAACAACAAGCCGCAAGGTTCTATCCCTTGCCTGTGGTCCTACTCAAGCTCCCTGGGTGATTTGGGCCAAGGACAGTGATTTCACCTATGTCCCCAGATCGGCCGTTCCTCCACCTCGTATGTCGCCGCCGGTAGCTCCTCTCTCTAGCTCGGGCCGCCGGTTTGAATGCCACGGTTCCACCACAAGACCCTCATTTGGCTTGATTCGTGGAACGACACAAGGAAATGAAAGCACGATTGCCGAATTGATCGCTAAGAAGTCTCGCTTTCCGGCCAACGAACCCGGACTCCTTTGTTCCCCACAAATTCGTGATGCCTAATTTGGATCTCTTTGATGGCACCGCATGCCCGAAAACCCATCTCGGACACGTATACCTTGGCAATGAAGGTCAAAAGGGGCGCCAATCGCCAGCTATGGCCGACTATTTCAGCCTCTTTGAAGTCCAAGGCTCTAAAATGGTTCTTTCGCTTAAAATCCGAGGCCAGTGGCTACATGGGACCAGGACTACTAGCCAACTTGGAGTGGGAAGCAAATAGATTTGACTCCTGCAGACACACAATGCAGCGTCCCGACGAGAACATCGTGGACTTTTACAAGCAAGATGGCAACTCCTCCTTTTGAAGAGGAACAACTAGACATCTTTCGCCACGCCCGAAACCACATCTCGAGGGTCTCACTTAGCAATTTTCCCTATCCGGATCTACGGCAATGATCAATTCCGGGCTAAATTTGAAAAAGCTTATAATCAGCAACCGGCCACCTGCACCTCCGCTTATGGATACCGGGTTTCTTCCACCTCCAACACGACTCCTGAAAAGGGCAAAGATGAGAACTGATCGAAAAGGGGACCCCAAGGACCCAATACAGTCAACAATCCATTCCCTAAAAAAAAAAGTAGTGTGAATATGATTGAAGCCACGAACAAGCCAAGTGCCACTATGGCTAACAGTTCCCATATGGAAGACACTCTTCGAAGAAAGGATTCTAGTTTCATAGTCGGTATCAAAGATGGGTTTCTCCCTTCATGACAACTTCACCTTGAAGGCTCTCACGTTGATCGATTGGCTCGGTACTTCATCGCATGTCGGCCAAACCTTTAACTGGACCTCTGTAGTGACGCTTTGTCAAACCTGGGGCTTCAGCAAATCATTCAAAGAAAGATTCCGTGGTTTTCGCCATGTCTTTTCCATGGAATGGGGCTTTATCAAGTCACACCTATCTTCAGAAGAAAGGCCTAGTCACCTTAACAACTATCTTGGAGTTTCAGCTTTAGAACTTGGCATATGGCAACTCCCTGCATCATCAAAAGTTGAGAATTGGGAATCTCCTCATATCAGCATTTCGTCAAATCACAACTAACCCAAACAAAAGAGGGTTCATTCATGTCAACATGCTTTGATTCTAGAGCCTGTCAGCGTCAGCTTCAAATGTCCGAGACTGAAAAGAAATTTCAATCGAGACCCGGGGTTCAAATCCAACTTCATCCCAAGATCAAAATTGACCTCATCAATAACATGCAATTCAATCCGCGACTAAAGGATATCACCCCACCAGCTCAAAGCTTGTCCCAAACAGTCAACAACACATATATCCCCTCTCATCACCATGCATCCCCACAAAAATCTCCCCAGGGCTCATGTAGCATGCACAAAACTTGAATCAATAGGAAAAATCCTAAGTGATTGAAAATCATAAATCATAATTTCCCTGCCAAAAGCTTAGGCCAAGTGCATCTTCGAAAGCAAATAAATGCATCATCTCATAATCATTTTTGGTTCAATGCATGCATCCGCCATCATGTATGCCATATATGCATCTTCCTCTTCACTAACAAATGCAGGAATTCAAACGTAATCCCCCTTTTCGGCAAGGATGATCTTCACCAAAGACGACCTCAAATGGATGAAAACAGTCCCCAACATCCAAATACATATGAAGACCGCCTCCAGTGTCTACAAATCGGTCAGGGACGCCAAGCTCTCCAATACAATCCGGTCAGAGACGCCAAGCTCTCCAATACAATCAGGTCAAGGACGCCAAGTTCTCCAATACAAATCGGCCGTAGACGCCAAGTTCTCAAAACGCAAATCGGTCAAGGACACCAAGTCCTCCAATACAAATCAGGCCAAGGATGCCAAGTCAAACCGGTCAGAGACGCCAAGCTCTCCAATACAATCAGGTCAAGGACGCCAAGTTCTCCAATACAAATCGGTCAGAGACGCCAAGTTCTCAAAACTCAAATCGGTCAAGGACGCCAAGTCCTCCAATACAAATCAGGTCAAGGACGCCAAGTCAAATCGGTCAAGGACGCCAAGCTCTCCAATACAAATCGGTCAGGGACGCCAAGCTCTCCAATACAAGACGGCCTGAGACGCCAAGTTCTCAAAATGCAAATCGGTCAAAGATACCAAGGTCTCAAATACGCACGGCCGAGACGCCAAGTTCTCCAATACAAATCGGTCAGGGACGCCAAGTTCTCAAATACAAATCGGTCAGGGACTCCAAGTTCTCAAATACAATGCGATTAGAGACACCAAGTTCTCAAAAGCAAGAAGTCCCAATGTGAATACAAGCTCAACCACCTCTACAAGGTTGACGATCACCAGCAAGATGCAGACTCAACCAAACTCCTCCTTCAGGTCAAAACGCTTCCAAAGACAAAGAAATCGTCGCGTAAACCGTCCCACGAACAACATAACAACTCTTCATCAACATCGCCGTAGCCTCACCCTTCCTAAGCAACTACATGTAAGCACAAAGACAGTATGAAAGCATATCTTAGTCAACTACTTTTCTAAAAGAACATTATCATCAGGATCATAGGGCGACTTCCCAAAACAGCCAAAACCACAGGCTACTTCCCAAAAATAGTCAAACCATGTAGGCGACTTCCCAAAAATAGTCAAACCACATGCGACTTCCCAAAATAGTCGATCATAGGGCGACTTCCCAAAACAATCAAACCATAGGGCGACTTCCCAAAAATAGTCAAACCACGTGGCGACTTCCCAAAATAGTCAGATCATAGGGCGACTTTCCCAAAATAGTCGATCATAGGGCGACTTCCCAAAACAAATAAAACCATAGGGCGACTTCCCAAAAATAGTCGTATCATGTGGCGACTTCCCCAAAAATAGTCAAACCACGTGGCGACTTCCCAAAAATAGCCAAACCATAGGGCGACTTCCCAAAATAGTCGATCATAGTGGCGACTTCCCCAAAATAGTCCAAACCATAGGTGACTTCCCCAAAATAGTCAAACCATAGGGCGACTTTCCCAAAAATAGTCGATCATAGGGCGACTTCCCCAAAAACAAATAAACCATATAGGGCGACTTCCCAAAATAGTCAAATAAACCATAGTGGCGACTTCCCAAAATAGTCGATCATAGGGCGACTTTCCCAAAAATAGTCAAACCATAGGGCGACTTCCCAAAATAGTCAAACCATAGGGCGACTTCCTCAAAATAGTCGATCATAGGGCGACTTCCCAAAATAGTCAAACCATGTGGCGACTTCCCAAAAATAGTCAAACCACAGGCGACTTCCCAAAAATAGTCGATCACAGGCGACTTCCCAAAAATAGTCGATCATAGGGCGACTTCCCAAATACAGTCAATCCATAGGGTGACTTCCCCCAAAATAGATCATCAGGACGACTTCCCAAAACAAGTCAAACCATAGGGCGACTTCCCAAAAATAGTCAAACCACGTCATAGTCGATCATAGGGCGACTTCCCAAAAATAGTCAGATCATAGGGCGACTTCCCTAAAATAGTCAATCCCTCGGGTGACTCCCAAATAAGTCAATCTCTAGGACGACTTCCCTAAAATAGTCAATCCTCGGGTGACCCCCAGATACAGTCTATCCTTGGTCCATCCACTTGACCGACATTGATCACCTTTCTTCCCGATGGTTCTCGTAAGCCCGAGTCTTCCCCAAAGAAGAACACCTTCAAATAGCCTCAACTTAGGTTCATACTCCCGAACCGAACCTCAACTTAGGTTCATACTCCCAACTAAGTCTCCATTAGGTTCATACTCAACAAAACCTCAACTTAGGTTCATACTCTGAACTAAGTCTCCATTAGGTTCATACTCCTGAACCGAACCTCAACTTAGGTTCATACTCCTGAACTAAGTTCCCATTTAGGTTCGTACTCCTGAACAAAATCTCAACTTAGGTTCATACTCCTGAACTAAGTCTCCATTAGGTTCATACTCTTGAACCGGACCTCAACTTAGGTTCATACTCCTGAACTAAGTTCCCATTTAGGTTCATACCCTCTCAAAAGAAATTCTAAAGAAACGTAAGACCGAGTGCCCCGAGAAAGATAACGGATCCCGTATCTTTCATCAAAATCATTCACGGTAAGTAAAACGTAAGACCGATTTCCGACGAATACATCTCGTTTCCCCGCAAGGCTAACGAAATCCTCAAATAAGCTAACGGAATCCCAAAAGCCAACGAAATCTCGAGTAGATCTCGAACTACGAAAGGGCTTGATTCCCACTAGGGATACGTAGGTAGCCTATCATTAGGTCCAAATTTCGACCAAAACGGTCACCCTATCCTTCGGCGGCAGACAAAGTCCACCGAAAGGCCATTTCAAATTAAGGTCCGAGGCGCCTAAAGCCATCTCCAAGGTTCGAGGCACCTAAGACGCTATCACTAGGAAAGCGATAAATCGCAATCATCCCCACAGAGACCGAAAATAGTCATTCCTATCCCCAACAGAGCGGATAGCCATCGACCGAAAATGGTCATCTCTTATCCCTCACAGAAGTTTCTTTCCAAAGAACCGATCGCAAAACTCGCTCATCGTGTTCGAGGCACCTAAAACGCCATCATCTCCAGGGTCAAAGACCCGAACTACGACTCGGCTTGATTCCCATTCGGGATACGTAGGTAGCCTATCGAATAGGTTCAAACCATTCGATCACTTGATCATCCTGCCAAATATGGAGCCTTCCATTTATCGACGACCCCGCTTCCTTCGGGAAAGCGCCGTCGCCGAGGGGCTACCGTAAGTGCTCCAATTTGAGCTTGTTAGTATTTTTGTTAGAAAATTAACGAAAGTTATAACATTTCTAACAATTCCTAACATTCCTAACATTTCTAACCAAGTAAGGGTAGATTAGGGATTGCCAAAAAAAGATAAACCAAGAAAGGAATCAAAAAAGCAAAAGAAATAGTCAAAAACCAAAAATAGAAACCGCTATTTGGAACAAAACTGGCCGTTAATTTGATTTTTTTTGAAAAATATTCCTTGTGTCCAAAGCCTGAAGCTGTAATTAATGAACAGTGCACGCTGACAGACACCTCCGCACGGATATGATTGCATTTTCCAGAGGCTTATAAATTGAACCCTCCTCTCTCAGTTTACACAACAGAATTTGATCATAGTAACGAAGTTCTGGCGAAATATAGAGAGAAAACAGTGGGAATCCCTTGATTGCCACCATTTTCTCTTGAATCTTTCCCAATCAAATACCAAACACACCAAACCTTGATACTCCTCAAGCCAAACACCAAATCTTGATAATCCTCAAGTCAAATTCCAAGCCTAGGAAGATAGGGTGTCACCATTGGTAAAGCCCTCCTTCTCAAAACCCTAAAATTCACTTTTGACTTTTTGTTCATCTTGTTCTTCTTACTTGGATCTACTTGATGTTTAGTTTAACTTGAGTTTTGACCCAAGATGGTCATCTTGAAGTTCA
Organism: Adenophora triphylla var. japonica; assembly: GCA_022495995.1. Taxonomy (NCBI): domain Eukaryota; kingdom Viridiplantae; phylum Streptophyta; class Magnoliopsida; order Asterales; family Campanulaceae; genus Adenophora; species Adenophora triphylla. The sequence continues at coordinate 544,955 of JAFEMH010000618.1, read as the reverse complement.
TCTTCATGAATGACCATCTCAAATGGTCTATATTTTAAATCTCTAAATTGATTTTTTCTCTTTAATTTCATTTCTACAAAATATCCCCTTTCCCTTTGCAAAGGACATGTTTAAACCCCATAAATTCCCCAAGGATGACTTGAATATGATAACCACTCAATAAAAAGTAGTGGTATCAAGTCTAGGGATGAAAATGGGGTGAACATAGATGCAAATCCCCCAAAAATCACATTTTCCCTCAAGAACATCTTGCTGTCTTAAGAGCATTGTTCTGAGACCTCAGTCCATTTTCTTATTTTTTGGACCCAGTAAAACTTGGAATTGGGTGTTGACTACAAAATACTTTTTGTAGCCAACATCCGGATCTTTCCAGACATATTTTCTTCTAAAAATCTTTTGAGTTCCAAATCTCAACCCAAAAATCATCCAAAAAATCATGGGATCAGTTTAAAGCCTTAAAAAGAGTTCCCAATTTTTATTTACCTCAGTTTCAACTTATTTTGGCCAAAACACATACACACACCCCCACACAACAAAGGATTTTGAATGTTTGGAAGACTCGTTTTTACGAGGCGTTCCGGGTGCACACTAACGTCCTTCCCGGCACGTAACGTGACCTCCGAACCCAAATCTCTGATCTCGGGCTTTTTTCAAAGTTTTGGCCCTTAAAATAAAATGGCGTGGCGACTCCGTTTTTTTTCCGGTTTTATTTGGTTTTTCAAAGAAACGCAAAAATCGAATTTCTCCCGCGAAAAAGGCAACACATCATCACAATAACGGGTCTTTTCGAAGAATTTCGAAGAAAAATCCGGCATGACCTCTCGTCGGTACATGTTGGCAATGCGGCATGATCTCTCGTTTAGAACACGCCACGGGAATGACATGTCCCCACGTGAAATCATGTTGCATTTGGCAACATGCCCACAAGGTGTGAGGTTTTGGAAGAAGGTATAAGGACCTATACTATTTTTCAAAAACAATTCATTTTGTTGTAATTAAAACATTGTATCGAAAACCAACCGTGGGTAAGGTTTAGTGTGGTGCCACCTATAACGCACTAGGGGTTTAGGTTTGATTTCAGGCGCTCAAGCGTAGGCGAATTTCATGGCCGTCCGCGATGCCGTCAATCGCACCCGAGGGTTCTAATCTAAGTGATGTAGTGTGCGGATGACTATATTCCTTTATTTACAAAAAACAAGATTTTTTTTTTAGATTTTTTTTTATTTTTGAAAAGAAAAACAACAACACACACCCTCACACAAGATATACAGGGAACAATAATCAAATGAGTCCTGCTTGATCCAAGGGACTGCCCTCAAACCAAGCCTTCCGGGTTATGTTCGCTGCCACCCTTTGTCGCGTGACACAGACAACCAGAGACAAAGGTGTCGCACGACCCGGATGGTCACCGAACCAACAGCCTCTCTTCAATCATCAAATCAGCCCCTGTTTTACCATAGCCAGAACAACACACAAATACTAATGCACAAGAAAGAATGGCCACAAGCACAAAGGGCTCACAAGTTCCATAATCAACAAGATGTATGAATCACAAATGATTATCAAATAATGCACACAAAATGGATTTATTGGATGTTTTGACTAAACAAAAGCTTGACCCACTCAACACTTGAAAAACAGGTTTTCAAGTGACATTCCCCAGCGGAGTCGCCACTGAATGTGCGCTCGCCCGGAATTTGGGTTTCCGGTTTAAATGAAAAGCAGGAGTCGCCACGCCGTTTTAAGAGGAAACATTGAAAACCTTTTGTTTAGAGAGAAAACATGAGTTCGGAGGTCAGGTTACGTGTTGGGAAGAACCGAGAATTCACCCAACATGCCTCGTCCATAGACGAGTCTTTCAATCAAAAACATCCAAGTAAATCAAAAGTGTGTGCAAATATTGATAATAAACAAAGTGTGATAAAATGCATCTTATTAATTATGGAACGAGAATTACATATTGTGAGCCCATTATTTAGGGAGGCCACATCCTGATACAAACAATCTAAAACAGACATAAAGGAAAAAAGGGTCTCGCAGATGGGTGATGTATGTCGCATGACACATCGCACCGCTGACCACATGTGTCGCGTGACACAGGATCACTTGGAGACAAAGGTGTCGCGTGACACATATGAGCCATCTGCGTAAACTTAACAAGATGAGCACGTAATCAACGTAAAGCTATACGTATCTAATCATTTAACTAGATTACGAACAAAATACGTAAACGAAACTAAATCAGCCCAGTGGAGTGTGGATATGGGTAGATCCACACCCTTGGGGTTCAAACACCAAGTTCAATCAAATAATCAACAATATAGGCTCAATTGCACGAATTACTCAAATTAAACAGAGATTGCGATTGGGATTCAAGAATCCGTATAGCTAGGATCCGATTACCGAATCCAAACAAAATTAAATGCTAGAATTAATAGAAATTAAGCAAGAGAGAGAGAGATTGGGTTTAGTGGAATCGTTACCCTTGTTGCTTCCACGAATTCTATATCTAGTTAGATATAGAACCCTTCAATTCTTCACTTCGATCCGGAAGGACCGATGTAAGGGGCTCAATTGGTGTGGCTTGAGAATTGGATTTGGAAGGGAGGAATTGGGTAGGTTGAAGGTAGGAGAGAGAGAGGTTTGTGTTTGGAGAGGTTCGTTACGCCGCAAATCCCGGCAGAGTAACAAGAGGCTAAAATTGGGATCCATTTATGAGAGGGGAGGGTCTTATTTATAGGCCGCAGTTGGCCGCCTTAGTGTGTCGCACGACCTTACGCGTCCTCTTTCCATGCCTCAAGCCGTCGCGTGACACAAGGTGGCTCAACCGCTTGGCGCCAAAAACCAGCTTCGGAACATTCCGGGAAAATACCCAAAAGGTCCAACAGGTTTTATTCCCAAGGGGTCCTTTGGCATGAATAATGTACCGAAAGGTACTTCCTTCGCGGGAAACTCATGGAACGTTTCCGGAAGTCTCGGGATAGGCCGAGAATTTACCAAAATGCCCCTAAATGCAATTTTATTATATTAAAATGCATCTAAAAGGTTGCGAATTGGATTGGCGTACTTACAGGTAAGGATTTCAATATTTATATTAATAGATAATGTGCAATTTAAGAAATCATTTGCAGGCCCATATTTGAGATGTCTCGAAGCCCACCAAGCCAAAGAAGTTCTGAGAGAGTTACACGAAGGATCATGTGGTAACCATTCTGGGGGCAGAAGCTTATATACAAAGGCTCTCAGAATGGGTTATTACTGGCCAACAATGCGCCAAGATGCTTCCATCTTTGCCAAGAAATGTGATTCCTGTCAGAAGCATAGCGACATCTTGCATCAGCCCGTAGAATTGCTTCATCCAATCCTCTCTCCTTAGCCATTCATGAGGTGGGGGATGGATATAATGGGAAAATTGCCTAAAGCACCTGGGGGGAAAGTTTTCTTGCTTGCTATGACTGATTATTTCTCTAAATGGGTGGAAGCCGAATCCTATGTGCAAGTTCGTGATAAGGAAGTCATATCCTTCATTAAGAGAAATATATTTAGTAGGTTTGGCATCCCATCTGAAATAATATGTGACAACGGCTCTCAATTCATCAGCAAGAAGACCCAAGATTTTCTTGCTAGATGGGGAGTAAAGATGGTGACATCTTCACCTGTGCATCCTCAAGCTAATGGCCAAGCAGAATCAAGCAACAAAATAATCATCAATAATTTAAAGAAAAGGCTAGATCAAAAGAAAGGAAGATGGTCAGAAGAGCTTCCCTTTGTCCTTTGGGCAGATAGAACCACACCAAAAAATGCAACAGGTCAAACCCCCTATTCTTTAGTGTTTGGAGCAGAAGCGGTCATCCCGGCAGAAGTTGTCGTCCCTACTGCCAGATTCAAGATGTTGACACCAGAGCAAAATGATGCCAACCTGAGTCGTGATCTAGACACTATTGACAAACTAAGGAACCTTGCAACGATCAGGATAGCAGCATATCAACAGAAGATTGCAAGATCCTACAACAAGAATGTTAGATTGCAAAAATTCCAAGTTGGTGATCTAGTCCTACGAAAGGTGTTTCAGAATACAAGAGAGCCCAATGCTGGAAAGATGGCTCCCAAATGGGAAGGTCCATACCTAGTAGATGCTCAAGCAGGCAAAGGTTCCTATTGGCTATCAACTCTAGAAGGAGCAAGGATTCCCAGAAGCTGGATTGCCATCCATCTCAAAGCCTATTTTATGTAAGTTTACATGATTATTTTACAAAGCAAATAAAAACAAGGTACGATCTTTATCCTCCTAAGTTCAATAAAAATACTTGTTTATTTAATTTTTGGAATAATTACTGACTTAAGCATCGGAGGGGCATTAGCTAAGCTAACGCCCACCCCTAACATGTTTCTGTTTTGCAAGAAAACGAGAAACATTAGAATGTAATTCACTGATTAACTAAGATGTAAGCATCCTCCCAGGAACTTAACATCTTAAATCAGGTACGGACTATCTCTTACTCTTTATTTAGAAAGTATTTTTATAGTTCTTTTTTCTTTTGTCAAATAAAATGTGACATCAGAAGAGATGTCGAAATCTTTCATTAACTTGTTATTTTGCAAGAACTGGAAATCTCCAAATTCAGTCCAAGTCCTCGTAAAAACAATCGTTTTGAGACTGGCCATCTCACCTCCGTTTAAGGTACTTAATCCCTTCAAAGGTTTAAAGAAATTACTTTCTTTCACCGCTTTAGGATTTAAACACCTCGCCTGGAGCGCACGATGTCAACCTTGATTAAGGTGTGTGGTGGGCGCGTATGTTTAATATATACGAATTACCCATCACCACTTAGTCAATGTGTTAGACCCTAAGATCTTTACAATTGGTTATGACACTTACGTGTCATCTAAGTACAAACGGTTATTGACATTTACATGTCAATCTACGTAACTGCAAAGGATTTCTACATCCACTCGCAAGTTGTTACCATCTACGAAGAAGTTAACATATCAACCTCCTAAAAACGTTTTTCATAAAGATACTTGGGGAAAGTTTTACCAAAACCCAAGCAAAGGTTTTCCTACAGAAAGCATGAAAAGTGTTGGACCAACCCAACACTTGAAAAACATATTGTCTTGACCCTTATGGGTCCATTACAAACCAAAAAAATATTCTCTTTGGGACACAGCCCATTTAAAACCAAAGTTTTTCACACCAAATTTTTCAAAACCAAAAAATTTTACCATGTTCCTTCACGGGGTGGCCTCTTTGCCCATGAGAATGTTGTTACTCCTTCCTCCAAGTTGTCATCACCTTTTGTTGCAGAAGATCCATCTCCTACCTCCTCTTCCTTAGCATCCAAAGCCTTTAAGAGAGAACGTTGTTGTTCAATGTCCCACTCTTTGTGCTTCCCATCCTGAAACTCTTCCATCATTTGAATTTTGATCGCAATCATACTCCGGGCAGCAGAGGACATCATGTTCTTCTTTAAATCTTCAATCTCATGCAGCTGCGTGTCTTGAAGGGAAGACATCCCTGTCATCAAACTTTCCAACTCCTTCTTTAAACTTTCAATTTGCTTCACCTCAGATTCCCTCTGTTTCTTGACTTGAATAACCTCCAGCACTAGCTTCCTATTTCTTTCCTCCAAACTGTTCATTTTCGCCTTAGCAGTATCAACACCCTACAAAAGCCAAAAATTCAACCGAAACCTTAAGATACATTATTCATTTTAGGAATATATTAGAGACTCTGTTTTTCAAAGAAACCTACCACTGCAGCCCTCGCCAAAGCTTCTTCCACATCTCCTAGGCCTGTTTCATCCAATATAATTACCTCCTTAGAACTGCTCTTCCTCTTCTTCACCCTGGCTCCAACAGAAGGTGCCTCCATCTCCCTTTTAGGCACCAACATTTTATTGCTCGCTTGGGTTTGTCCCATAAAGTCCTGAAGGTCTTTAAGAGAAAAGGCAGCAGTTAATTTTGAAACTGTCAAAAGAGGCACACTATCAGAAGGATGCAGAATCAAGAGACACCAAGAAGAGTTACACAAGGATCAAATAATCTTACCAGTAGACATTTCGGTGGAGGGTGGTATCTCCTTATTTTCAGAGACGGTTATGTCTTCGTATGGTTGGAAAGATCTTTCCCCTTCTGAAAACTCCAACAGCCTATTCACCTTCCCAATCGTTTCAGCAGATGAGGGGAAAAGCTTCACCCAATCAATAGCTGCAAAAACCAACAAAAAATTACAACAAGTAAGTGCGGGAAAGAAAGGAAATTGAAATTTAGAAGAGGGATACCTTCCCTATTCCATTCAGTCGTCAAGAAGTCTCCTTCCTCCAAAGAGTCCTTCTCAACAAAAAAAATACTCCGATTTCCAACCCCTATCACTTACAGTGACTTTAAAAAATAAGGGCTTCATTCCAGACCTAGTCTTAAGAAGGTATCTCGTGGAACCAAACGTTTGGAGTTCATACACAAAGGCTAACTCCTTCAAACATATATCTAAACCAAACTCACGGTTCACCCTCAAGACACAAGAAAAGATCCTCCAAACCATGGGCATCACTTGTACAAAAGCAAGGTTAGTCTTTCTAAAAAACTCTTTTATCATTGCAGGGAAAGGATAGGAAAAACCTAGAGTAAAGGGATACTCGTAAAAGCAAATCCATTTCGGGGAAACGAAATCAGACCTAAGAAGAACATCAAACGGCCTAAAGATGGTAGAATCTGGAAAGCAGTGTCGATCTTTGATAGATTCGATCAGATCGTTGTTGAAAACACAGATTTCTTCATCTGTTTTTGTCAACAAACCTTCACACGAAAAACCCCCGTCCTCGTGTAAACTCGGAGGATTTTTCGCGGCTTTTCCCTTTTTTGATTTCACCATGTTTGAAAAAAGAAACAAGAAGAAAAAGGGAGGGAGGGAAAGATTTTACCTTCGAGGGAGAAATCACCGTCGTGAAGAAGAACGGATGAAAATGATTGGAAAAAGTAAAGGAGAAAGTGAAAGGAGATTTCGGTTTTAAGCCCTAGATCTTGGGAGTAGTTACGTTAATTAATTGGAGATTAACTCCTCAAACCGCCACGTATCTTCTCCATTAATTAACCGCAGAGCTTCTAGAAGGACGTGGAAAAAACCAACCTTTTAAATTCTTTTAAAAGACAGTTTTTTTGGGACAATTGTTATGGGTAAAAATCAGGATTGATGCATCTTGAGTTTTTATCAGCATGTCGACATCTTCACACTCGAGGGCAAGGTAAAAATTATTTATTTAAATCAATTATTTATTTCTGTTACATTTAATCACAGGGATAAAAAAGCATGTGGGAAAAGACATGTCCAACAGACTCCTTTCAACGGATTGGAAGACTAAGTCAAGATGAAGATGACTTATCGAAATTGTAGGGGAGTTGGTTAGGATTTGATTTTTTCTGTTTTCTTTTCTATTATTTAAGCTCATGGCTGGAAAAAACACAAAAACAACACACGTACACACGCATTACACTCACATAGCTCGAGAACACTTTGTAATCCGCCATAGCTTTCTACCTTGTCATTCATTATTAATACAATTGTTTGGGAAGGTAGGTGCTCATTATCACCTCCCGAGGTTTTGTGCCGGCGAGATAATTATCTCAAGAATTTTCCTCGTTACATGATCGAGCCATCCTAGATTACATTATTGCACCAATTATACTCCATTGCACCCTCCTTAGCTTCATTTCAATTTTCATCATTGTTGACTGTTTTTAGCCAAAACAAGTATGTACTAGGGCCAATAAGTCACTAGCCCTTTCACTACTCTTAGTGTAAGGTGGTTTCGTCATTTTTCCCAATAAATAAGATTCACATATCTCATATGATTCATAATCATGTGAGTCTAAAAGTCCATCCTTATGGAGTTTGGAAATACGTTTCTCATTTATGTGAACAAGCCATCAATGCCACATGAACGTGTTGTTCACATCATTCGGTTTAGATTTCTTATTCACATGATAGATATCTTCAAAATCATTTTGTTTCTCAACATCAAGGATATAAAGGCCATTGAATGAATTTGCAATACAATAAAGCATATCATTTAAATAAATAGAAAACTTCTTATTCTCAATAAGAAACCTATATCCTTCATTATCCAAACAAGAAACAGAAATAATATTCCTACTCAAATCCAGAACATAATAACAATTGTTCAAAACAAGTACTAGTCCACTAGGTAAAGTAACTTCATAAGTTCCTACGGCTAATGCAGCAACTCTTGCTCAATTCCCCACACGTAGGTCAACTTCACCTTCTTTGAATAGCTTTCTATTCTTTAGTCCCTGCACATTTAAACAAATGTGAGATCCATATCCGGTATCCAATACCCAAGAACAAGAAGTAGAAAGGAAAATATCTATCATATAGATACCTGAATCAGTAGCAATCGTATTGCCCTTCTTCGCTTTTAGGCCTTCCTTATAAGCCTTGTAATTTCGCTTTAAATGACCAACCTCTTGTCAATGGTAGCAAATTACATCCTTTTGAGACACTTTGGGTTTTGCCTCTTCGGCATTGGCAACTTTTACTTTAGGTTTAGCAACCTTTGCTTTACCTTCTTTGCCTTCCTTTTTGAACCATTTTCCTTTGTTAACCATTAACACATTTGCGGTACTAGACTTCTTGATATTTTTCTCTGCAGTCTTAAGCATCGCATGCAATTCGCGATTTTTCTCCATTCCACTCATGTTATAGTTCATAATGAAATGACCATAACTTTCAGACAATGAATTCATTATCGTATTCGTTGCGAGTTCCAAACTCATAGGATACCCAAGCCTATCAAGGTGCTTAATATATCCTTTCATCTTAAGAATATGAGGACCCATCGACTGCCCCTCTTGCATCTTGCATGAATTAAGAGCTTTCACCACATCATACCTCTCTAGCCTAGCTTGCACTTGGAACATTTACTTTAAGTGATGTGCTAGGTCAAAAGTTGTTTCCATGTGTTCAAGGTCCTTCTGAAGAGCCTTACACATGGTGGCAAGCATAAGACAAGCAACATCATTAGAATTATCAACATGTTTATTATATTGCTCCTTATCTGCCCTTGAAGCATTGGCAGAGGGTTCTGGAGGAATAGGTTCGTCAAGAACATACAGTTTCTTCTCTTGCCTATGAACAATTCTTAAGCTTCTGATCCAATCAGAATAGTTTGTACCGTTCTCTTTGAGCTTATCCTTCTCAAGGACGGATCGCAGCGACAAGGGTTGATTATTGTGAGATGCCATTCTACAATAAAATATGCAAACAATATGAGCACATATAAGTATCAAAATATTTACCATCTAAGAGACAAATAATGTATTTCACAAATACTCCCACTAAATTATACACCTTCAAATACAAGCATGTATCATATAATTATAATGGGCTAAGATCCATATTTCACTTGATTTTGGTTTAACTGAGTCAATGCCCGAAATCAAGCTATTTAGGTAGATAACACTTATCAATCATATCATATATGACTCTTAGAACTTTTATGAGATTCTAGACATCTTATGTCAACACATGTTTTAATCTCATCTATGCCTTGGGTCAAAACTCTTTTCAAAGCACCAATTAAGTTCAACCTTTTTCAAACATATGAGACACAGAACGATGCACCCAACTGAGTCGAAACTACAACAACCGTTATCTCATCTTGATCTCTATTAAGATATAATGATGCACCCAATTGAGTCAAAACTACATCAAAATACCCGAATATTTCACAAGTGTTATAATCAAGGGGTGGCATAAAACTTAAACATTTAAGAAGGTTTTTCATATAGCAACAAACATCGCATGGTTGTATATGAAACTTATGTGTACATAACCATGAATATGAGATTTCACATAATATCCTACTTTAGGATCATACAAACAATCATGTAACAAATAACAATTATTAATTACATAATTATTCAATTCTCAAAATTTAAGGATTCAAATAATCATGTTGATCAAATAAAATATGAACATCAAATCCTAAACAAACAATTTGTTTCAATTTGAGAATTTACTAATCTAATTAATCAAATTAAAGAGATCAAACCCATGTAGAAGATCAATTACATTAATCAACTGTTAATCATAATCATGTTATATCACATATAATTGTTTCATAAAATAATACACATAAAATAATCAATATATATCATCTTAGCATATTTAAGCATATAATCTAATTATATCTAGCATGCCAATTTAACCTAATCATGATTAAACGCGGCTCTGATACCACTGTTTGGTTTTGGGGTTACATACGCAACGGAAGATTTATATAATTCACAAAACCCCAGCCATGAATCTGTCTAATATGAATAGATTAAAATTATGAATATAGATTTACTAACCCTGGTTGCGAGTTTGTCTTTCGTACACGATTCGTAATTCACCTTTGAGTCGTAGACGAAACTTTGATCTTCTTCCTTGTTCTTCCATAGGATGAATTAACAACTTAGGCCTTCAAGCTTTAGGTGATAAACTAATCACCCTCCATCGATAATCCACACGCGAACGAACCAATATCAAATCTTGTTGGATTTCTAGATGATCCCCGATTGTTGAAACACTTTTCAACAATCTATGGCTAATATGGAATTGAATCTAGGGTGTTTTAATCTTTGATTCGTAATTAAAATCAAGATATTTGTGATTCTCAAGCCCAAAAATTCGTGTGTTCTTGGCCGAGGAAAAAGAGTATATTTATACTTTATAAATATTCCTAACAATTAGGAAGAAATCCTAATCCAAGTCAAAAACTGATGTGCTAAAACGGGGGTTGGACGGTCGCCCACTAAGCTTCCCGGAGGTCGCCCAGTTGTACAGCCTTTTATGTCTTTTGAAAAACTTTGTGAGCGGTCACCCACAACTCCCCGGCGGTCGCCCAGCTGTTCAGCGGATTATTACCTTTTGGAACTTCTTTGTGGGCGGTCGCCCACTATTCCCCTCGGCGGTCGCCTAGCTGTACAGTTTCATATTTGAGCCATTTTCAATCTGTTCTTTGTGTGTGACCCTAGAGGAATTATATTTATGTTGGTAGTGAGTTGAAACATCAATCTCACAAGACATAAGTGGTCTCTAGCAAGCCATTTGTCCACCCAATTATTCTATACCAGGAATCAAGGATGTTACCAAGGTAGGAACATCGAACACATATATTTTTATCATCAAAATTATCTGCCCAGTCTAAGTCAATGTATCTCACTATGTTAGACTCAAAGCAGTAACAACATACCTTGGAGTATAAGGATTTATGACTCCATAAATCATCCAAATAGTTGTGATTTACCTTCTCATTCCTTCTAATTTGTCTTTGATCATGCATTTCACCAACCTCTTGAGAAGAGGGGTGATCTTTCTGAATTCTGGACAAAATGTCATCTGATCTATCAACAGACCCTACATGGTCTCTTTCAGAAATAGCTTCTCCCTCTGAATCTGAAGAACTATCTTCAGACTCAGTTCTTTGTGTGGATGTGTGTTCAGATGTGGGAACGGTTGTGTTCACATCTGCAGACACATCCTTCTGCACATCTGGGCTCACATCTGCCTGTTTTTTCTTTGCAGTATTTTTCGTATCTTCAGCTCCTGTATTAGCAGATTTACACTCTAGTTGATAACCTGAAACATCATCCTCGGCATTTTTGAGGTTAAGATCAAGTTTATCATCAAATGCACATCAGAAAAAATTAAACAAGACAAATTGTCACAAAACTTGTAACAATTGTCAGATGATCTTAGACCAGTGAGGACACATGCGTTAGACTCATCAAACTCACATATCTTCTTATCAAACTTCACATATAAGTCATCATCACATAACTGACTTATACTAATGAGATTAGTCCTAAGACCCTCCACATGATACACATTGTGAAGTTTTGGGAGACCTTCAACCGCTAAGGTTCCCTTACCAATTATTATTCCTTGTGTCCCACCACCAAAGTTTACTTTACCACTATTGACAGATGTGTATTCTGTCAAAACATCTTGGTTACATGTCATGTGCCTAGAGCACCCATTATCAAAAAACCAGGAACCAGAGACACTACTCTTGAGGGAAGAGTAGACAACATTGCTGGTAGCACTAGGTTTAACCACCCATTTAGTTTCAACTTTCTTTTTGTGGTGGTAGTGATGTTGTGTAGTAGGATGTGTGCCTGGATGTGTACACATCTGAGTTTGATTTACACAGCCAGCTTTTTTATTAGCTTTCAACTTATAACAAAAGGCAAGAATGTGCACAGGAGCAAAGCAATAATGACAGATATAGTGCCTTCTCCTTGGTTAGCACTCAAAATTGGTTTTTCAACATTTTTTGAAACCTCAAATCCCTCTTTTACAAATTTGGTTTTTTCAAAATCAATGCCATTTTTTCCAAGAGCAATAGCTTCATCAAGTTTTATTTTACCAGTATTCAACTTGATTAATGTACTTTCAGCTTTTTCAAACTCATTTTTGAACTTTTCTAGCTCAACTTCTCTCTTGGTTATCAGGACTTCAAGTTTGGCAATGATATCTTTTTTATCATCATTTTCTTTTGAAAGTCTGGCTTTTTCATTTTCACAAACAACTAATTTATCAGAAAGAGCTTTATTTATCTTAGCAAGTACCTCAATTTTGTCCATACGTTTCATCCAATCAACATGTAGCTCCTTATAGGTCTTGAAGAGTTCTTCATAGGGGATGTCACGACCTTCATCATCAGAATCTCCTTTTATAGAGAAACAATTGAAGGTTTGCTCGGATGTGAGTTCGGATGTGTACAAATTTGTATCCACATCCGTCTCTAGATCTGAATTAGCTTCAGAAAATACTTATTCATTTGTATCTGCAGCATAGGCATTAAAACAGACAGATGAAGATTCAAACACAGAGATGTTAGCATATACTTCATCATCCTCACTATCACTCGGAGCAGCAGTGTAACTTATTCCCCTTTTCTTAAGTGTGTTAGCACACTCATTAGCAAAGTGACCATACCCACAACATGCCTTACATTGCACAGATTCAGAAATTTTCTTGTTATCAAAACTTTTCTTCTTGGACTCCCCATCAGGATTATCTTCTTGTTTCTCTAAATTCTGAGAGATTTTTGTAGGAAAATTGTTTCTCCTTTTGTCAAGGTTCTAAAAAGCACTAGGCGGATGCTAGGCTGTGGAGCCGGGCCTAGCGCCTAGGCGGGGACTAGTCGAGATTAGTCGGAACCTAGGCGGGGCTTAGAACTAGGCGTTGGAGAGGGGCCTAGGCGCCCTTAGGCGGGGTCTTTTAGAACACTGCCTTTTGTTATTCAGAATAGAATTGAATTTCTTGGTGATTACAGCCACATCATCTTCCTCAAGATTAAAGTAATTAATTTCAGAGGAAAGGTCAGCTATTTCCTTTGGAATAGCAGCAAAACTTTTAAGGGCAATACTTATTGCCTTGTTCTTTTGTTGAGCTTCAAGATTAAGCTCAAACACAGTTAAAATACCAAAAATTTGTCTAAACCTAGGTGTCATGAATTCTTCAATGACAGAAACCTTGATATTGAACCTTTCAGGCAAAGTCCTTAAGATTTTGCTGACTAATCTAGCATTTGAAATTGATTCTCCTAAGCTAGTGGATTCATTAAGGAGACAATATCTTCTGTCTCTTCCATTCTCAGAATTTCAAATTTGTCCATTAAAATCCTAAGTCTAGTGGATTTAACACTTGGAATCCCCTCACATTGCATCTGTAAGATATCCCAAGCATTCTTAGCAATACTCTCATTAGTTATAAGCTTGTACATATTTCCAGAAACATGGCTGGAAATTGCACTCATGGCTCTCGAATTATAATTTGCAGCATGTATTTCATCAAGAGTCCACCTTTCTTCAGGTTTTCTCTCAAAAATAGATTCACCAACACCTGATTCAGGCCTCTTCTCCACAGTAGGAGGTTGCCATGCAACAAGAATGCACATCCAAGCTCTTTCATCAATACCTTTGATATAGTTACAAGACTTCCAAAAATAATAATTGGTGTCATCCAAGACAGGAGGCTTGTTATGATGCTTTTGACATTCCATAGTGACAACACTTTCTGGATCAACACTCGGTAATATGTCGAGGGTTGGCTCTGATACCAATTAAAAGTTTCGTGTAGCTAGGAAATCTAGTCAACTCAACAGAACATGGATGTGAGTACAGATGTGAGTTACAACTGTTCACACATCCACCAATAAGCAGCGCAATAAAATAAAATAACTCAAAGTTATAAACGTTTATTGGTTCGAAATCCAGCAAACAAGGCTTTAAGCCTAAAAAGCTTTTCACTATAAAATTGTTTTACAAAAATAATATTGAATAAGTGAAAATAAAAAGATTAAAATACTAAACAAGTTCTTATCACCTTCTATGCTAAGAATAGTCTCTCTTTCCCAAGTAGATCCTATTCTACACCAGAAGTAAAACAGAACTTTGATTAAAAATTAGATGTGAGTTCGGATGTAAGACACAACCTTCACTCACAACCTAAAAGGCTATTTTGAACCGTGAAGAACAACTATGAATTGTCTTCCAAATTATTCTCTAAATCTGTACGTGTCTTCTCAATGTGTTGAAGTCTTGTATTTAACTATTTATAGGTACTTTGAGAAGATCTTCACGTCAATCGAACTCTTCCTTAAATGAGATTTTAATTCTTACAAGGAAACATAAAGTTAGAAGTTAACTAATAACAAGAGTAATTAATTGTTATTATTCAAATTTCAATGTGTAATACAAAAGCTAAGAAAAATTGAATACAATTATTCTGAATTTATGAATTTATAAGTGTAAATGTTTTGATTTAAATAAATTATACTTATATTAGAAAAAAAACTGTCATCCTAATTTATCAAATAAAAATATGAAAGAATCAAAATACAAAAACTTTAACGAATTAGTTTTCGTGATTTGCACGGATTACCCACTAGTTTTAATTAACAATGATAAATGCTAGATCTCCTAAAGTGGGGTTGATTAATTTTCAATTAAATACTCCTTTCAGAAAAATTATTTTTTAAAAAAAAAATCTTGCAAATGAATGTCTATTTACTAAAAACATGGTTTATCAAAAAAAAAAAACAGTGTCATTGTGTATATGCAAAATTAAAAGTTCAGCAAAACTAATGTATTTGTCATTAAATTTATTTCCTTTTTTAAGCAATGTCATTAAATCCTTATGGAGAGTAATTTTTTTATTAAAATAAATATATATATTTATTTTTGGACAAAAATTATAAATTATTGTCGTGGCAAGTTTGATGCTTTCTTGTAACGTTTAATTACTAATTAGATCGATTGAATAGGTTTGTTGCTTGAGCTTACAAAATTTAATCTTTATGTCCTATGCTACTTATGATTTTTTTCTCGATACGAAAATTAAGAAATACTATTATAATAAAAGAAAAAAAAAATGAGTGTAGTAGATATTGTGAGTATGAAAAGTAAAATATGAAAGAAAACGAGTGAAAGGATTAGTAATTGAATTATTATTGTAGATATTACAAGTAGGTGACATTAAATCTAAAAATAATATAAACCCATTTTTAAATGTTATAAGTTGAATGAGACATTCGAAATGATAAATTATTTTAAATTAAATTGAATGTGGCTGATGGAGTACTTCCCTTGTCTCATAACTTTTTGTACTACTACTATTTTTTAGAGTGTAATTTTTTATTTTTATTTTTTAAGAAAAATCATTTTGTTTATTCTATATCACTTGTTTCTTTGTGCATTGTAGGCAGGATCAACTGGCTCTACTTCTATAGTTTTCCGGACCTATGAACGAACCTACCTATATCTATACTCTTTCCTCCCAAACCAGAAATACTCCCTCGTCTCATTATAATTATAAAAGATATAAAATTTCACTTTAATTTCGTATGGTTACAAAAGATATAAAATCTCACTTTAATTTCCTAATACTTGTTTATTCATAAAATATATTTACATCATTTATTCACTTACTATTTTATACTCCTCTTTCTCTCTCTTACCTCAATTTTCATACTCACAATACTTAATTTACTATATATTTTTCTTATTTTTTTTGTGCAAAATATATTTTGTGTCTTTCATTATGAAACATAGTAGGGTTTTTTAGTTGGATACGAGAATTAAGAAAAAGTATTAGTGTAATATGTATAATGAGTATGAAAAGTGAGTTATAAGAGAGAAAGTGCGATAAAAAATAATGAGTGAAAAATTATTATATGTATGAAAGTGAGTGTTACTAAATAAAATATTTCTAATTTGGAATTGTTTTATTTTGAATGAAACATCTGAAATGAAAAGCAAATGTCCTAATTCGAATAAAACTTGAGCACTAAATATGTGTGTAATGAAACATCTGAAATGAAAAGTAAATGTCCCAATTCGAATGGAACTTGAGCACGAAATATGTGTGTATATAACCTCCAATAATACGAGTAGCTGAAGAAATAATACGAGTAGCTGAAGAAAGAAGAAGTAAGAAAATAGAAGTAGCTGGGGATCTTGACATCTCAATGAAACCCACCTTTCTTATCAAATATCACCTCAAATTATTTTTGATGTCCTATGCAAACTATTTCAACTTCTATTCTTCTTTATTATTACTAGGCACATCCATATTTTAAACAATCATTTTTTTAAAAAAATTAAAAAAAAATTAATTTTAATAATTCTTATAATTATTTAAAAGCTTTAATCATCCTATTCAAATGGGGATTCATTATGCCCAATATCTTTAACATCATCTAATATCATTAATAAAAATTAACAACACTTAACAAAGTTTAACAAAAACATACCAAAGTTAAAAGAGTAGGTCTGCTGAAAAACGCGTTTCTCCATAACTATGGAGAAACGTGTTTTTAATAGCCAGAAGCTTTGCATTTGATATCCAGAAAAAAAAAAAAAAAAAAAACCCGAAGGCCAGAGACCAAAGCTTCGGATATCCGAAGCTTTGGGTTTGATATCCGTAAACCGTTAGGTGCATATCAGTATGTGAAATGTATATCCAAACCGTTAGGTGCATATCCGTAAACTGTTAGGTGCATATCCGAGAAATGTGTTATGGCATATCCGAAATTGCTATTGAAGGTTTACGGATATCCGAAACCTTCAAATGTATATCCAGAAACCATCACATGAATATCCGAAACATTTTGAAGGTTTACGGATATTCATTGAAAGGTTTACGGATATCACTTTCATAAGGTTCTGGATATCCAGTTCATTGTCGCGCGACAAGTCGGGACCCGTTTCTCCATAACTTATGGAGAAACGCGTTTCTCCCTAGATTTTGTGAAGTTAAAATCATCTTGATCTAACCCTCGATCCCTAAATATCTCTGCTCTATAGTTGTAACCAATTGGGCTTGAGTGGTGTGTGTGCGCGCGCAAATGGTGGAGTTAGGAGGGATGACTAAATCGGAATCGCATGTTAGAGATAGAGAAGAAGATTCACCAAATATTCAGTTATCTAAGTTGATATTGAGCCAACTTAGGAAAGTTACCTTAGTTAGAAGTATTCTCCAATTATAATTATATTTACTATATTAGAATCCTAATCATATTAAGTTTTGTTATTACTTTATTTACTTTCTCTTGTTATGTATAAATAGGATCTTTACAATATCAATAAAACTTAAGATATCTTTTTCAATATTTATCAAATCTTACATCGCAAACCGGCCCGAAACCGTTGAACCGTCACGAACCGTAACCAGTCGAAATCGGAACCGTCTCGAAACGAAATCGTTTGAAACCGTAACCGACGGTTTGGCAGTCCGGTTTTCATTTCTACTTTTGAAAAATCGTGAACCGGCGATTTGGAACCGCCGAAACCGGAACCGTTGAACCGTTGTCAAAACACTCAAATTCGTCAGAAAATTCGTTAGATTTGTCAGAATATAGCTGTTAGAATATGGGGTATGTGGTTAAATATAAAATATTTTTGTTTTCCTAACATATTTTCTCAACTATAAATACCACCCCTCTCCTCACATTTTTTTCACACAAACCCCATTAACTCTCTCTTAACTTTCTCTAACGAATTTCGTTAATTTATTTGATTCTCAAGCTCAAATAATAAACTAACTCTCATTTGTTCAAGTTTTAGGGTAAAATGTATATAAGGGTATAGGTATAAGATTGAGTGGTTCGTTTTAGAGGTATATATGGGATTTAGTTATATGAATTAGGAGGTTAGAGTATGGGGTATATGGTTGGGGTATATGGTTAAGGTAGATGAATTAGGGTTTATGGTATAGAGTACTCCCTCCGTCCCCGCCGACTTAGGATTTGTTGCCATTTTGGGCGTCTCATCCGACTTAGGACGGCCCAAAATGGAAACCTTAAATCACTATTCTCTCCACTCATTCTCTCTCCTACATTATTTTAATACTCACAACACCATTATAATTTACTATTCCCTTCACTCATTCTCTCTCCTATTTTTAAATTACACTCACAACATTTACCTTTTTCTTAATCCCCGTGCCATTTCAAAAAATCCTAAGTCGACCGGGACGGAGGGAGTATATAGTTGTGATTTAAGGTTTAGGGTATATGATATATATGAGATAATGTAGATGAATTAGGGTTTAGAGTATAGATTATATGATTTAGATTTAAGTATTATGTAATAGTTTAATGTAGATGAATTAGGATTTAGGGTTTAGGGTATGAAGTATATAATTTAGATTTAAGGTTTTAAATATATGGTATTTATGAGATTTAGGTATATGAATTAAGATTTGGGTATGGGGTATATATATATATATATATATATATATATATATATATATATATATATATATATATGATTTAGATTTAATGTTTATATATGGTTAATATAGATGAATTAGGATTTGGGGTATTAAATATATCATTTAGATTTAACGTTTAAGATATAGGGTATACATTAGATATAGGTAGATGAATTAGGATATGGGGTATTTAAGATTAAGGTATAGGGTATATACGAGATTTAGGTATATGATTTAGGTTTAATGTATGAGATTTATGATTTAATTTTTCTTTTATATACTTTCATTTGTTTAAATTTTCTAACATTTTTATATACCTTTTTGTAAAAAAATCAATAATAAAAAAAGTCTAAACTATTATTCTCTAGTCAATAAAAAAATAAAGGGTAGTTCGTCCTCTTTTCTTTTATATACTTTCATTTGTTTAGTTTTTTTTTCTATCTTTTTTATATACCTTTTTGTAAAAAAAAAAATCACTAATAAAAAAAGTCTAAAATATTATTTCCTAGTCAATAAAAAATTTAAAAAATAAAAAATAAATAAAGGGTCATCCGTCTCTCTTTTCTTTTATATAATTTCATTTGTTTATTTTTTTTTATCTTTTTTTATATACCTTTTGGTAAAAAAAAAAGGGTAATAAAAAAAGTCTGAAATATTATTTCCTAGTCAATAAAATTAAATAAAAAAATAAAGAGTAGTCGTCCCTCTTTTCTTTTATATACTTTCATTTTCTTTTTTATATACCTTTTTGTAAAAAATATCAGTAATAAAAAAATCTAAAATATTATTTCCTAATCAATAAAAAATAAAAAATAAAGGGTAGTCCGTGCCTCTTTTTTTATAGTTCGTGTTTGTTAAATCTTGTTAGGTTTGTTAACCTTAATTAATTATCATAATATGAATATGATGATTAAAATTCTTGGGAAAAAATTACAAGAATGACTAAAATTAAAATTTGAACAAAATACGATGTTTTAAAATGTTAACGTGTCTTACTACTACTACTACCAAAAGCAGTGGCGGATCCAGAAATATTCGTGAGGAGGGTTAAAATTTGAGTTAATGAAAAAAAAAATTATCTTATTGAAGAAATAAAAGTTTAATATGACTTATATAACATGTTTTTTCCGTCATGCGCTCAAATAATAATAATAATAAAAAAAAATTAGTAATAAAAATTATAATAATAATATAAATATTAATAATAATTATTATTAAAAGCATAATAGTAATAAAAATAATGTTTTCAATGATGATATTAATAATAGAGTAACAACAATAATAATAGGAGTGCTTATATAAATTAAAATCCATTTCACATTTTTTTTGGAAAGTTAAGAGACGTTTTGGAAAACTTTAATCATTTTAGAAATGTTTATTTTTTATAAAATTTAATGAAAAATGTATAATTTTTCTTGCAATCCACTTTCCAAACCTTTTGTTTTCTAAGTGTATAATGAAATGTGAAAATAACTTAGTAAAAATATATTTGAAAACAAATTTATGTAAAAAAATAAATATTCATTTCAAAATATAAATTTTTTAAAATAAACATTTATTTTTTAAGACGGAAGAAGTATGAAACATATTATAAAATTTTAGGGGGTCATGATACTAAATTTGAGGGGGGTCAGTGGCAACATTTAAGAGATTAAGTCCCTGTTTGGTTCGTGGTATTTGGATGGAATTCAATGGAATTGGAATGGTCAATTCTGTTGATCAATTCTTTTGGCGTGTTTGGTTTAAGTTTTGCAAAAATTTTCATTCCAATGGAATGCTCAATTCCTTTGATTAAAGGAATTGAGTATTTCATCAAAAAATGGAAGGAATGTTGAATTTCTTCATGAATGAAATTCGAAAAAAAAAATTTATGATCAAAATACCCCCAAACCCAAATCACCCCTACCTACCCCACCCACTCAGCCCCTGCCCTACCACCCCACCTACCCCACCCCCACCACCCCTCCCCACAAAAAAAAAAATTTGCTCATTTTGGAATTCAATTCCATTGATCATTCCTTCACATTTTTTTCATCGAACCAAACGGCCCCTAAATATAATTTTTTGCCAAAATATAAAGAGGTAAAAGTAAGAAGTGAGGGTGCAATTGACCCCTCTAGCCATAACATAGATTCGTTGGTGACCAAAAGTGATGTAGTTCTAAATTAACTATCGCAAATTTAGAATAGTTGAAACCATTGGTTAGTTTTTGTGCTACATTGGTTATTAGAAATTAAGGTTATAATACTTGTTTTCTATCCCAAATCCTCCTCTCTCTCTCTCTCTCTCTCTCTCTCTCTCTCTCTCTCTCTCTCTCCCTCTCTCTCTCTCTCTCTCTCTCTAAACACACATAAACAAGTAACCATTCATGTGATGATCCATAAAATAGGGAAACGAGGAGGTACATTACCCTCAAGGGAAGGGGAGAGGACATGCTATTGGGAGATTAAGAAGAGTCCCTTTTAATTTGATATAACAAAACAAACAAGTGAGAGAGAGAGAGAGACTAGGTAATGTATTATGTTTATGTCCACTAGCTAGTTATAGTTATAGTTTTACCAAAAACAATCAAAGCTGGCTTTGAAAGAAAGAAAGGATCCAATGTAATATTTCCTTCCTCAGTAAAATTGTGGCGTCAAGTATTCAACCCACTCAACTACACTACCCATTTTCAGCTATGCCACATTATTATTATTATCACTTCTCACATTTCCTTTGACCATTCACTTCGATTTCCCCTATTTACCACCGCTACACCAGAAATTGAATCTTTACCGACGAAATGAAGCGACAGAATAATTCCGTCGCTATATAGCAACGGAAATTATGTTTTAGCGACGGAATAATTTTGGCGTCAATTTTACCACCGAAATTCAATTTCGTCGCTGAGTTCCGTCGCTAAAACCGAATATTCGTTTCATTACCGCCACTAAATTGGCGCCTGAATTACCGACGAAAAATTTCGTCGCTAGTGCTTTTTTAGCGGCGGAATTATTCTGTCGGTGAAAATTTAATATTTTTTTATTTTTTTTAAATAAACCACCCGACGAAATATTTCCGTCGGTGATAAATTAATTTTGTTTTTTATTTTTTTATTTATCAGCGACGGAAATATTTCGTCGGTGATTGTAATATTTAATTTTTAATTATTTTTAATTAATCAGCGACGAAAATATTTCGTCGGTATAAATTAAATATTTTTTAATTTTTTTAAATAAACCACCGACGGAATATTGCGTCGGTGGTAAGTAATTTTTGTTTTTTAATTTTTTTATTTATCAGTGACGGATATATTCCGTCGGTGATTATAACATTTAATTTTTAATTATTTTTAGAATTAATTAACAAAATAACTAACTGAAAATGTTAAAAAAACTAAATGGAAACGTTAAAAAACTGACTGAAATTCTAAAAAACTAACTGAAAACGTTAAAAAACTGACTGAAATTCTAAAAAACTAACTGAAAATGTTAAAAACTGACTGAAATTCAAAAAAACTAACTGAAAACGTTAAAAAACTGATTGAAATTTCAAACGGTTATAAGTATATGAGATTTGAGATTTAGGGTATAGGGTTTAGGGGTTAGGGTATAAGTATATGAGATTTGAGATTTAGGGTTTAGGGTTTTTGCTTAGGGTTTATGGTTTAGGGTTTAGGGTTTAGGTTTTAGGGGTTAAGGTTTAGGGGTTAGGGTTTAGGGGTTAGGTTTTAGGGTTTAGGGAGGGTTTAAGGTTTAGGGTTTAGGATTTTTTTTTTTTAAACTCTCAACAAAGGGGAGGGGTTTTTTTTTGCCCACTATTAAATTTTTCAACCTAGTTGCATTCTGCAGGGTTCGAACAAAATTTAACTCCCAACAAAGGGGAGGGGTTTTTTTTTTTTTGCCTACTATTAAATTTTTCAACCTAGTTGCATTCTGAAGGGTTCGAACTCTGGACCTCCCGGAGGAAGGCACACACTCTTACCAACTGAACTCATGCCCCTTGGTTTTTTTAAAAAATTTAACTCCCAACAAAGGGGAGGGGTTTTTTTTTAATTTAACTCCCAACAAAGGGGAGGGGTTTTTTTGCCCACTATTAAATTTTTTAACCTAGTTGCATTCTGCAGGGTTCGAACTCTGGACCTCCCGGAGGAAGCCACACACTCTTACCAACTGAACTGATGCCCCTTGGTTAGGGTTTAGGATTTAGAGTTTAGGGTTTAAGGTTTAGGGGTTAGGGTTTAGGGTTTATGATTTTGGGGTTAGGGTTTAGGGTTTAGGGGTTAGGGTTTAGGGTTTATGGTTTAGGGGTTAGGGTTTAGGGTTTAGGGGTTAGGGGTTAGGGTTTAGGGTTTATGATTTTGGGGTTAGGGTTTAGGGTTTAGGGTTTAGTGGTGGTGGTAGTGGTAATAGTGATGGTAGTGGTGATAGCGGTGGTGGTGGTAGTACATAGTGGTGATAGTAGTAATAGTTGTGGTGGTATAGTAATGGTTGTAGTGGTAGTGATAGTAGTGGTGGAGTGGTGGTGGTGGTAATGATAGTGATAGTAGTGGTGCAGTGGTGGTGGTAGTGGTGTAGTGGTAATAGTGATGGTAGTGGTGATGGTGGTGGTAGTGGTGCGTGGTGGGGGTAGTAGTGGTTGTAGTAGTAATAGTTGTAGTGGTATAGTAATGGTGGTAGTGGTAGTGATAGTAGTGGTGGAGTGGTGGTGGTGGTAGTGGTAGTTATAGTAGCGGTGGAGTGGTGGTGATGGTAGTGGTGGTAGTGGTAATAGTGATGGTAGTGGTGATAGTGGTGGTGGTGGTAGTACGTAGTGGTAGTAGTAATAGTTGTGGTGGTATAGTAATGGTGGTAGTGGTAGTGATAGTAGTGGTGGAGTGGTGGTGGTGGTGCGTGGTGCTTGATGGTGGTGGTAGTAGTGGTGGTAGTAGTAATAGTTGTGGTGGTATAGTAATGGTGGTAGTGGTTATATGTGATAGTAGTGGTGGAGTGGTGGTGGTGGTAGTGGTGGTTGTAGTGATTGTAGTGGTGATAGTGGTGGTGGTGGTGCATAGTAGTGGTGGTAGTAGTAATAGTTGTGGTGTGGTATAGTAATGGTGGTAGTGGTTGTACGTGATAGTAGTGGTGGAGTGGTGGTGGTGGTAGTGGTGGTAGTAGTGATTGTAGTAGTGGTAGTGGTGATAGTGGTGGTGGTGATACGTGGTGGTGGTGGTAGTACGTAGCGGTGGTAGTAGTAATAGTTGTGGTGGTATAGTAATGGTGGTAGTGGTAGTGATAATAGTGGTGATAGTGGTGGTGGTGGTGCGTGGCGGTGTTGTTAGTAGTGGTGGTAGTAGTAATAGTTGTGGTGGTATAGTAATGGTGGTAATGGTTGTACGTGATAGTAGTGGTGGAGTGGTGGTGGTGGTAGTGGTGGTAGTAGTGATTGTATTGGTGATAGTGGTGGTGGTAGTAATAGTGGTAGTAGTAATAGTTATGGTGATATAGTAATGGTGGTAGTGGTTGTACGTGATAGTAGTGGTGGAGTGGTGGTGGTGGTAGTGGTAGTAGTAGTGATTGTAGTGGTGCGTGGTGGTGGTGGTAGTACGTAGCGGTGGTAGTAGTAATAGTTGTGGTGGTTTAGTAATGGTGGTAGTGGTAGTGATAGTAGTAGTGGAGTGGTGGTGGGGTAGTGGTGGTAGTAGTAATAGTGATGGTGGTGGTTGTGGTGGTAGTGGTAATAGTGATGGTGGCGGTGCGTGGTGGTGGTAGTAGTACGTAGTGGTGGTAGTAGTAATAGTTGCGGTGGTATAGTAATGATGGTAGTGATAGTGATAGTAGTAGTGGTGGTAGTGGTAATAGTGATGGTTGTGGTGATAGTGGTGGTGGTGGTGGTAGTACGTAGTGGTGGTAGTAGTAATATTTGTGGTGGTATAGTAATGGTGGTAGTGGTAGTGATAGTAGTGGTGGAGTGGTGGTGGTGGTAGTAGTGATTGTAGTGGTGGTAGTTGCGGCGAAATAATTATGTCGGTGTTAATTAGATTTTTTAAAATTTGTTTTGCTCTATTTTTATTTTTTATTTTATTTTATTTATGATTTATTTTTTTGTCAAAAATAATATTTATTGACATATATTTATTTTTTTTAGAGTAATTTGTTATGTTTTATTTAAAATAATTTTCATGTTTTATATAAATAAAAATAATGATATTTATTAAATTAAAATTAATTAACCTCAGCGACGGAATTATTCAGCTGCTAAATATTAACTCTAGCGGCGGAATTTAAATTCCGTCGATAAATTTAATATTTTGCGGCGGAATAATTCCGTCGCTGAGGTTATTTAAACCAGCGGCGAAATTTTCTGTCGGTGGTACATGCCAAGTCATCAATCACCGTGATTACGTAATTATCAGCGGCGGATTACAAGCGGCAGAATTTTCTGTCGCTGCTGAGGTGAAATATAAATAGAAATCTTTTACTCCCTAATTATACGCTCGTCTCTCCCTCTGAAAAATTATGATCGCTCCTCTCTCTCTCTCTCTCTCTCTCTTCCCTCACCGAGCTGCCGCCGTCGCCTCATCACCGCCACGATCTCTCACCGTCGTCGCCTCACCGTCGTCCCTCTCAACTCCACCGCCATCGCCGTGTTAGCTGCCGCTGTCGCCTCACTGCCACTATCTCTCAACGCCATCGCCTCACCGCCATCCCTCTTAACTCCACCGCCACCGCCGTGTTAGGTATGTAAACCCTATCTCTCTAATCCAATAATCCCTTTGCTGGGTTTTGATCAGTTAATTTCATTCTTCTGTCGATTCGTTTGGTTATTGATTTAATTGTTCTTGATTGTAAATGGTCTTGATTTAATTTGTGTCAAACTGATGAAAGAAGCTAATCGAATCATTTGAAAATACCCATGGAAGAAGAATGTGATTACATCAGTAATGAACTTTCGGTGTCTCACCACCAAAATACTATTTTTCACCCCAACCAACTGCTACATAGGGCTCCACATCCTCTTGTTCAGTCAATCTATTCATTCAAACCCTTTTGATTATCTTTATAGCTTGCTCGTACCAGCCAGCAAGGCGTGAAAATTAGAGGCTAGCCTTTGCACTTGATGTATATGTACTAGTCTGAACTTTAGCGTCATTAAAGTTAGCTTTCAAGTGATTTCCAATCAAACGAAGGTGGAAAATCTTGAGCAGTGTTATATACTCCCTATTTTTTAGTACTTACGCAAAATCAAATGCTGCTAGTTACTTGCTAAACTTGTTGTTAACAAATGCTATCTCGCAAGACTCCACGATTTTGAAACACTTGTATCATTGTTTTCCTTTTTAATCCACAGTTATAGCACCTGGGTTGCAACTATCGCCTTTATAAGATGGCAGTTTTCATGGAAGCAGCTTATTCTCACGAAATCATTTTTGGAAGAAAGATAATACAACCTAGGACTAAAATGCCAAAACATGTCTCCTCTAAGGTTGATCTTGAAACCTTTGCTAAAACCCTCTCTCAAAGCATGTTTCAATAAACAAATGATTTTTCATTGAACAGATCATGGAATACAATAATATGCTTAAACGCGGACTTTTTGTCTAGTATTTGAAGATAAACATCACAGAGCGATGTCATAACCAGAAACGAATTTCTAAGAGTGCAAATCCCAGGGATTACATGGTCATTTTTAAATTATGCATGTTTAATTACTTGCATATGAAATGCCTTGTTTAACCCTATTGCAGAATGTTTGAAGATTTAGCTCAGGATTTATCTCCAGAACTCATCGCAACTAGGACAGACAGAAAATTTCTAAACTGGCTAAGAAAATATGTAAATATTTCGTTTCATTCAAATTTATTCTATACACTTTTTTAAACATTCAATCTTAAAATTGTATTAAATTGGTTACATATTGTCTTATAGATAGTTGAACATCCGGGTGATGCCAAAGCTGCGAGGTTAAGACATTTAGTAGGAACTCCGTACTTGAACTTTAATTTATACAACGGTTATTTCGTGAATGGCTATGTGTTTCATACCAAAAATTATGGGGGCTCTAAATTAACGTGGAATAGCGGTGTGAAGATTAAAGGAAACTTTGATTATTATGGCGTCCTGAAAGAAGTAGTCGAGGTGGAGTATTTGGGTGGAAACAATGTTGTCTTGTTCAATTGTGATTGGCGAGATGCTGTGCGAGGTGTTAAGAAGCACGCCACATTTGACCTCGTCCAGACATAATGGCGACGAATTCTTCATCTTAGCATCTCAAGCAAAACAGGTATATATGACTCCCTACCCTCGTCGGCGAACCGACGAATGGTGGGCTGTCTGGAAGACCAAGTCTAGGAGCATGATTGACAACCTACCCTCGTCGAAAACTACAGAGTCGTCATTAAAAACACCCTATCAAGAGGATGAAATGTCAGTGCCATCTAATGTTTCATCAGCTAATCA
This sequence comes from Adenophora triphylla var. japonica, assembly GCA_022495995.1. NCBI lineage: Eukaryota > Viridiplantae > Streptophyta > Magnoliopsida > Asterales > Campanulaceae > Adenophora > Adenophora triphylla. Next base: position 517,757 of record JAFEMH010000618.1, on the reverse strand, counting down.
TCCATTAGATGATGTCACTCATATTCCTCAAAATGTTGATGAACCCGAGGAGGATTTCTTACCAGTGAATTTGCCACCTCCTCTGCCTCATTCAGGTCATCTCGCGCACATTGAAATTGATGAATCAGAGAAATAGGAAGAGGACGTCAAACCCGAGTTTGATTCATCAGAGTCTGAAGACGAAGATGAAGAACTTGAGTTTTGTAGTAATTCAGAGTCCAGTGATGATGATGGGGACGAAGATTAATAATAGTTTAAAGTTTTATATGTATTGTGAATGCTTTAGATTATTAGAACTTTAAAGTTTTATATGTATTGTGAATGCTTTAGATTATTAGAACTTTAAAGTTTTATATGTATTGTGAATGCTTTAGATTATTAAAATTTGTCAACGATTATTTTAGTTTATTTGGTGAGTGTGCTCTGTCAAAAAAATAACACAATGGATTGGATTAAAATTGAATTGAATTGAAATATTTTGAGCGAGAAACATACCTCTTCCTCGTGACCTATGAGTCGACAGCTTAATTGATACTCTGTGGGTAATCAATTTCCATGAATCGGAGACTAGTCTCCGATTACAGCATAATCAGACATTGGTCTCCGGTTCATGGAAAACGATTACCCGGAGAGTATCAATTAAGCTGTCGACTCATAGGTCACGAGGACGAGGAAGATTTCTCGCACGCATTATTTCAATTCAATTCAATTTAATTTTTAATCCAATCCATCGTGTTAATTTTTGTTTTTTCTTAAAACATTTAATCTCAAGGAGCTATATGTATTGTGAATATATTGTTTCCTATTGTTAAAGTTGTATATTTTAATATTTTTAGTGTATTTATATATGAGTTCTAGTAGAGCGGGCAGGAAGACACGCCCCGTGTACACATCTATTACTGGGACGCAACCGTCCCGATCCAGTACAGATGCTACCGGTACTGATGATGTCGACCCTATACTTAGTAGTACCAGCTCCGCCTCTGGGGCCGATACTACTCATAGTCCTACTCCTGTCGATTCTGAGGGGAGGACGTTTCTCCAGATATCGCCACATTATGTACAGTAAGTAACTCTCCATTAATTTGATATAAGTTGATTCCTTTTTGTTTTATATATAATTCATTATTTAAGTTAAAATGTTATTGTATAAATATACTTGGCAGGTTTATAGACGCATACCCTTCGCCCGGGACAAAGATTGGGCAGTATTGGCGGTCTCGGGTCATGCCAGAGTTTTGGCCCAACTGGAAATCATTGCCACGGGATGAGAAGGAGAATGCTTGGGAGGAGTTTAAGGTAATGTGTTAATGGTTTTTTAAAAAAAACTTAAATGTTTGTTTCTTATTAAAATGTTATAATTAATAATGATTATACTCTTTTAGTTTTGTAATGTTATCATTATATGTTGTAGTTGAAATTTACATGGAGGTCGGATATCGACGAGGCGTCGATTAAATATGTTTTCAAGAAACAGTGTTCGAAGTTATTTCGGGATCATATTGGTAACATATTTATCTATCCTTAATTAGTTTAATTAACAATGATTATACTCTTTTAATTTTATAATGTTATCATTATATGTTTACGAGATATTCATATTTTTTATAGGTATGACGAAGTCTAAATTTTATATTAAGCGGCTCGCGGCGGGATTACAGCCCTTGACACCTCCTTGGATGACCGAGGAGGTGTTTCTTCGCTTTTGCGAACATTGGTCGTCGGATGGGGCGATAGCTATCGCCCAACAGGCTCAGGCAAATAGAGCAGGCTCCTTGGGATCGGCGACAAAGCATACGATGGGAACGATACCAGTCGGCGAGCATCACTACTGTATGGTATGTATGTTAGTTTAAATGTAGTAGTGTATGCATGCTTTAAAATCAGTTTATATACGTATGTTAGCTGGGGAGCCATTTTGATGCTATGAAATTCATGGTTTTAGTTTAATTGACTTTGAAATCAAACAGGACGGTTGTATGTACGTTGTTGGTGGGTGTTAGTGTAAATGATAAGAAATACATGGGGTGTTAGTTTAAATGTAGTGTATGCATGCTTTTAAATAGGTTTATGTACGTATGTTAGCTGGGAGCCATGTTGATGCTATGAAATTCATGATTTTAGTGTAAATGTAGTATATGTTTTCTTTTCTAAGATTATCCCTAAATCCTAATGAATTAAGTAAATATTATACTCACAACTTTAGTGATTAAAGAGAACATTTTTTATCACAAGGATAATATGAAAAGCTAAATGTTGCATTTATACAATTTCAAAATAATAATCTCGCTTATTTTATTTATAGGAAAAGGAACATGGCCCGGATGTCAGTTTTTTGGATGTTTTCGTTAGCACCCAATGTCGAGCTCTTACATCGCCCGATCAACCTCCGCAATGGGTTGACGATCGCTCTGCATTGGCCTTTGTAAGTAAACGATCATTAAATGACTTGATTTTGAATATGTAAATTTATTTATGTACATTACATTGTGTATATGATTATATTTGTTTGTTTATTTTGACAGAGTACATATCAAGCCGCCGTTGTTCCCGAAGGTACGCCTCCCGGCCAGCCCGTTCCCTTCGTGCCTGATGTTTGGCGCTCGGTCACCTCGGATGGACATCCAAAGAGAGGAGACCGAGTGTTAGGGATGGGGGATTACGGGCTGCAATGCCCATCGACATCGACCGGCCGTCGGCCAAATGTTTTCCCGTCCGATACTCGGTATAATGTTTCGAGGATCGACACTCTGGAGGCTCAGCTGGCTGAGGAGAGATGATTGGCTGCAGAGGCTCTTTTGGAGGCTCAGGCACAGGCTAGGGCAGAGCTTGCGCAGCATCAGGAGGAGACGGATCGTAAATTTGCGATGTTGATGGCCCAGATGCAGAATCTAGAGCAGCGGCGGTAATTTCCAGCCTCCCCAATCCCAGGAGTTGATTTCGTACTATTTTATACTTGTTTGTAATAACATTTGTGATATTTGTTTGTAAATTACATTTCGGGTACTGGGATGTCCCCGCCCCGCCTCCCCACCGATTTGGTACCAGCGGGAGCCCCAGGCCCCCCTCCCCACCCTCCCCCTCCCCTCCCCCCTCCCGATTTGGTACGATGATATTTGGTTTTTAGTTTGGTACGATGATATTTGATTTTTAGTTTCATAGTTTTAGTTTTATCAATTGAATTGTTATATAAGGTACAAAAAAAATTGGTTAATTGATATTTTAAATTATTTTTTTATTTTATTGCATTATGAGCGACGAAAATTTCCGTCGTTGTATTAATTAATTTTAATTAAATTTTTATTCCAGCGACGAAAATTTTCGCCGCTATATCAATTTATTTTAATTTAATTTAATTTTTATTTTCACCGGCGAAATATTCCGTCGCTGGAATAAAAATTTGATTAAAACTAATAAAATTAGCGACGGAAATTTCCGTCGCTGTATTAATATAATTTAATTAAATTTTTATTCCAGCGACGGAATATTCCGCCGGTGAAAATAAAATTAAATTAAATTATCTCAGCGACGGAAATTTTCGTCGCTGAATTAATTCATTTTAATTAAATTTTTATTTCACCGGCAAAATATTCCGTCTCTGAAATAAAAATTTAATTAAAGTATATTAATTCAGCGACGGAAATTTCCGTCGCTAATATCAAAAGATCACCGACGAAATATTAATTCCGTCGATAAAATCAAAAGTATACCGACGAAATTTGGTTCATCGAACCACTGCGGTGGGATAACAGCGGCGGACCACTGACGGAATTTTTCCGTCGGTGATAAACTTTAGCGACGGAATTTTGACTTTAGCGGCGGAAATTTCCGCCGCTAAAACATGTTTTTCTGATAGTGCGCGACCTTTATTTATTAACATCCCAAATACATAAATAATACTAATTTTAATAACTAAATAAATATATACTACTAATAGTTATTGCTAGGTAATTAAATACCTTACTCTTTTTTTTATTTTATTACCCAAGTTTCCCAGCTTCGCCGGATCAATCCTGGATCATCAGGTACCGGCCCCTCAGTATGCTGGCAGAGGTAAATCGCTGGATGTGCCCTATGCAGCCAGGGTGGCAGCACTCCTTATACTCCTGGCCCCAAGGGAGCCCTCCTACAAGGCATTTACACTCTTACAACACCAAATGGTTGCTCCAGCTGCTCCTGCCGAGGCAATTACATCACTTTTATAACACCAAATGGCTGCTCCAGTGCTCCTGCCAAGATTTGAACTCCCCACACTAAGGTTGCAAGCCCAGCAGTGCTGCTTCCTTAACTGCACGGATGTGTGTCGGGGGACTCCTAAGAACCCTGAAACCCAAGGTAGGAATTAAACCACAAAGATTTTCCTTGGGGGGAATTGAACCGGTGACCTCCCCTTCAGTAGGTCACCATTATACCACTGGGCCAAGGCCCACTAGATAAATACATTACTTTCTTAGATAGAAGGAAGATAGCTTTCTTAGATAGAAGGAATTAAAGATCTCTGATGATAAAGTATAAGTTTTCATCTCAAAAACAATTGATAAGGGAAGGAGTGACTTAGGATTTTTATATAATCAATGTTTGGCTAGTTAATTTACGATGTAAAATAATTTCTCCAAACGCTTCCTCAAGTGTAGTCGAATTGTGGGCCTACGCATGCACATATGATTGGGTGACATGAGGTTAGAATTTTTTGGGTTAGCACGTGTAAATAATCAGTATCTGATACTATAATAAAGTTTAAGATTTTATTTCAAAATCAATTGGCATTTAGATAAGTGAAATGGGGTATTTATACTGTCAATGTTTCCAATATGGGGTAATTTCTCCGACAAGATCTAATGACCTAGCCCAAAAAGACAACAAATTAGGTAAACAAACTAATCACATGTTGCTAATAAACCTATGAACAAACCTATGAACGATATTGATGCTCAGTTGTATACTTGTATCGGGTGATTGCTCACCTGTAAAAGAGTCTTAAGATTACTAATTCTTTTGTAACATAATGATCTTATTATTATTATTATTACTTTTTGATGTTATTTTGAATTAACTTATAATTTAAGAGTAACTCTTATGAAAAATTAGTTTTTTTCAAAATGTTATAAAAAAAATTAGTTTTCAGAACCGTTCATCACTCTTATTAGTTAGACTTGGTGCTTTAAAATTAGTTTTTTTCTTATGTTGCAAAAAAACTGATTTTTTACAAGATTTTGGCATAATTTAATTATTTTATTAAAAATCTAAAACTTGTTATTAATATACCATTATAAATATTACATTTTTTTTTATTTTTCATTAGAATAATCAAAATAAAACTAAAATTATTATTTAAAATAACAATAAAAAAATAAGAAAATCATTCGGGAGGAAGGGAGTATATAGCTTTAAGTGTTACATCAGCATTTCATTACCTCAAGCTCATTCTCATATTAACAAACCTGGTGCAAATAGTCTTTTAATATCTAAAGTCTAAACTATGTCACATTACCATTCTATTAAATTTTAACCTCTCTATCTGAAATTATAATTTAATAAAAAAATCTTTAAATCCAAAAAAAAAATGACCCTTAAAAATTTTATACCCATTTTTTCACTATTTATTATATTTTTAGAAAACTAAAGATTGTAAAAAATAATGATATAGCAAGAATTTTTACTCATTTTTTCTATTAAAAATTATAAAAGGAAAATACTTTTAAACTGTTTCATTAAATGAAAATTAGACTTTCATTTTGGGAAGGCGGGAGTGTTATATTGACTTTATTTATTCATTCCAATTATATACTCCCTCCGTCCCACAACAAGTGACACACTTTGCCATTTTGGGCGTCCCACTAATATGTCACACTTCCTAAAATGACAAAGAATCTTTACTATTCCCTCCACTCATTCTCTTTTTCCTTAATTCCCATGCGAAACAGTAACTGTGTCACTTGTTGTGGGACGGAAGGAGTATTTACATATAATTTGTCTTATTATGTTTTTTCGGAAAACAAATCCAATTCAATAAACTAGAAAAAAAAATATTAGTATAAATTTTCAAGTTTTATTTTTTGCAATAGATAAAAAAATTGTGTGTATTTCAAAGGGTGAAAAGAGGGGGGAGGGGGGAATGGTGGATGTAGTCTATATTCATAGTCGTACATTTTTCAGGAAAGAAAGACGACAAATGCAAATATGATCACAAAGCAAAGCAGCTGTGGAGAGGGTGGCAACTGCACCACCCCCCCCCCCCCCCTTTAATTTTAAAAAGTGTCAATTTTCCTGCTTTTAAATTGAGAATATTTGATATTTTATCCTATAAACCATGGTTTTTATCAATCTTGTTTCCTTTTGTACTAAAAATTTACATTAGATAATATGTTTGCCCTAATTTATGTCAAATCTATACTTTATCATGTACTATCTCCGTTTTAGACTAAAAATTCTATCTTTTTTACTGTTACCACAAAGGTATTTTGATTAATAATTTTAAATTAATTTAATTATCCTAATGAAAATTTTAAACTTCTTGTTGATAAATCGTTATATGCACTATCGATAACAGTTTTTAGATATTTATTAGAATAACTACCTATAGTTATTATTCAAAATATTTTTGTGTTAAAAAAAAAAAAAAAAAAAAAAAAAAAAAGAGATAGGACTTTTAGTATTAGATAGTAATATCTACCCTTATAAGTATTTGCTCTCTTTTGTCCAAAATCCGCCACTATTACAAAGCAAGATACTACAATACAAGAAGTACCAATTAACCATAAGTCTTGTGTGCCTTAATATAGTAGTTTAGATTTCTGTGCTTATTTAACAAAATAATTCCAAAACATTATAATTGTTTCTTTATTTTTCTTTTTACTAGTTTGTCCAAAGTTCTTTAACTCAGTTACACTATTTTTCTTTTAAAATCAAAAAAAAAAAAAAAAAAAAAAGCCTAATGTTGTCCATTACTTCCTCTTTAATAACATTGATGAATAAAGCTAACCAATATCGCTTCTATTTCATTCTTAAGATATTTTCTTTTAAAATTAGTGTAATTTTACTTATAAATTTATTAAATTCATCTATGTTGTTAATTATCCTGTTTTAATAAATTAATGTGATTATTAAATAAATGGAAATTATTTAAATTTTATTTTTTATTTAAAAAAAAAAGAATAGAATGATAAACAGTCATGCTACTTCTTGTCTTGCCCTCCTCCACTTTCTGACACACACACAGCTCTCATCTAACTTGATGCCTGATATTGCAAGCCAAGCAAAGCAATCTACCCTTGGGCACTTTTTAATTTTATGTTTTCTTATCTCCATTTTTCTTCTAAACTCAAGTCCATTTTCCAAGCTCTATTTTGTCTGTTAAAAAATTAAAAATAAAATAAAATCTTCTCTCTCTCTCTCTCTCTCTCTACTTGTAGTACTAGTATTATAAACTGATGCTTAATGCTGATCCTTCACTACCAAAACCCTCCTCCATCCATAACCCCTCTCTCCCTCTCTCCCATCATCCTTCAGTTCACTTTGGCTCATTCTGTGAGTTATTTCTTAAAGCCCATATCCCATAACATAACCATGTTTAAGCCTTATAAGCTCTTCCACCCCTCCTCTCAACATTACTGCAACTAATAACATTATGTATGTGTAGTTCAAGCTAGCTTGCAGCTTTCTTTGGTCTTCCATTAATTCTTTCTTTTTTTCTTCATCCCTATGCCTATTTTCTAGCTACTAGCTACCTTTTGTCTTTTTGACTTAAGATTATTTGTGGGTTTTTGACCATCTTTTGATCTTCCTTTCTATGTGTTTGATCAAGTGGTGCAAAGATTGGCAATTTGCAGGTAGTGAATTTTCCTTGTGTGTGTGTGTGTTTCTCCATGTCTCCTACTAGAAATTAAGGTGTCTTTCTTGGTTTATTTTCTCTCTCACACACAAACACTTTCCCAAAGGGACTTCAAATCCAGTCCATGGGACCTAATGACCTATATATGTTTCTGTTTCCAATTTTTATGTTAGAAAGATTGTTATCAAGTCAAGAATTTCCTAGTTCCCCAAATTAGAGTCTTGTTTCCAAAAGAGTGGACCAATTTGCTTCATAGAAACAGAAAGACAAACACTTCCTATTAGTTAATTTACACCTGACCCCTCTTAATTTAATCATTTCTCTTAATTCTCTCTCTCTCTCTCTCTCTCTCTCTCTCCTCCTTACCCTTTTGGTCTCCAACCAAAATAACACACACAAAAAATGGATCTTTCAAGTCAAGATGAAGGGGAGATGCCAATTCCACTCAACAGCACATATGGTCATCCTCACATGATGCATCATGACCCTGCAGTAGTAGCTCCACCCCACCACCACAATCACATTATCATCCCAACTTCAGCTCAAATACTACCACCCTCTAGTGGGCCCATTATCATACCCACCCCACCCTCACCTCTAGAAGAAGATCATGCTGTTGTGCCTGGGACTGTAGGACCCAACTACCTCAAGAAGATGGTGGTAAGGTACAGAGAATGCCTCAAGAACCATGCAGCCTCCATGGGAGGCAATGCCACAGATGGTTGTGGTGAATTCATGCCATCTGGTGAAGAAGGCACCATTGAAGCCTTAACATGCTCAGCTTGTAATTGTCACAGAAACTTCCATAGGAAAGAAACTGAAGGTGACCATTATCATCATCATCATCAAGCTTCCCCATGTGACTGCAGTAGTGGGCCCCTCCATCTTAGCAGAGTTGGGCTTGGTGGGAGGAAACTCATATTGGGTCATCCTCATAATCATCATCATCTTCAGCAGCAGCAGCAGAACCAGCACAAGGCTATAATGGGCCCCTTAGGCCCAATGGGCCCAGAGTCTTTTGGTTACCCTCATGCAAGAGGAGCAAGAGTGGGCCATAGTGGACCAGGACAGGCTCATCAACCAATGATAATGTCATACAATATGGGGTCAGTGGCATCAGATCAGTCTGATGAGCAAGATGATGGTGGGCTTGGTGGGATTAATGTTAGTAGTAGGCCCCACTCAAACTCACAAATGATGGTGAAGAAGAGGTTCAGGACAAAGTTTAGTCAGGAACAGAAGGAGAAAATGTTCAACTTTGCAGAGAAAGTTGGGTGGAAGATTCAGAAGCAAGAGGAGTCTGTGGTTCAGCAGTTGTGTCAAGAGATTGGAGTTAAGAGGAGAGTGCTTAAGGTTTGGATGCACAATAATAAGCACAATCTTGCTAAGAAGAACTCCTCACCTACTACTCCTAATCCTCAAAGTCAAATTTAGGGTTCATCTTTGACTTTTTTTTCCTTTTTTTTTTTCTTGTTTGGGGTCAAATTAATATTTAATAATATTATTATTAGTTAATTAATTAATGTGATGTAAGTATTCTCTTGGTCTTGTCCAAGTCCAAGAGAATTGGAAGTTATTAATATGAATAATATTCTAATTAGAAAAGAGAAGTGCATGCCATACCTTTTTTTTTTCTTTGTTTTGGAGGACAAGAAGAACTTTATCAACTACAGTAGTTTATTTTTTTGTTTATTATTCAATAATTAAAAAACAGATGAGGTCAAATTAAAGTCAAACATATGCCTTTTGCATCAATAATAATTAATGTAAATATGTTAAACTTATGGATGCTATATAATACTCCCTCCATCCCATTTATATTGCTCATATATTGACTAATACAAGTGAATTTTATTATTCTTGTAAGAGAACATTATTTTACCTCGAGCATAAATTAGACTTGTCTATTATATATAAGGATCTTGTGCTACTCTCCTTCACACCAATTGATTTTAAGATGAAATCTCAGATTTTATTATGGTATCAAAGTAAACTTTCTATAGTTTTATTAAAATGATTAAATTGATATTTATATTTGATCAAAATTTGGTTGGGTTAACAATATGAATGAAATTGAGATAGTAATGTCTTTTATCAAGTGAATGCTGCAAATACTATTACTGAACTATTTATTTGTTTTAGTACTCTCCATAGTTTAATGTTGAAAGTGATCTATTAGTACTTTGAATCTTCCCACTTTAGGAATATTATTGAAAAAAAAAAGAAAGTTGATGAGTTCACACTCACGCACACACATATACATAAAGGAAAAGTTGGGATATCCTACTTTAATATTTTAATATTTTAAATATTTTTGTTTTATTTAAAATTCTAAAAATATTTCATTATCAAACTTTATTTTTTAGAAAATTTGATATCATTCAACGAAATTGTCATCGTATTATAAATCCATATGAAATCGAGTGCAACATATTTATTGCCGTGTCTATTATCAAACTTAAACTACTTGAATAAAATACCCTATGAATAGACAATATCATTTTTAAAATATTTCAATTTTAGTTATCATCTTGATTAAATATTTGAAAAACTCAATTATTCAAATGAAATTATAAATTTTGATATTGATGTACCATTAAAAATACAATCAATATTTATTATATTTTACTACTTCAATTAAATTGACACATTTTTTTTAATCAGAGATCAATTAGATTGATCACCCAAATTAAACTGAGATTATTTTTTCTGGGACAAGGAGATTATGAACAGAAAGCACAGAGAGAAGATAGCTTCATCCATACATATGCACATTTCTTTTTATATAGTACTCATCACCTGTCTAAATTTAAACTTCAAAAAATAATTGGACTCAAAGTAAGTAGGAAATAGAGAATTGAATAAAAAAATATTATAAAAATTTCTTTTTGGATTTTTTAAATTTAAAATAGAACATTTTTTGAAAAAATAATAATTGAAGTTCAAATTGTGACGGAGGAGGAACTATATGTTTCGGTTGTTAATACTCCCATAACAAAATATTTGCAATTATGAGAGATTTTTTATCTCAAAATATTTGCAGTTTTACGGTTTTTTAAAAAAAAATTGATACATTTTGCCTAAATTACTCTTATTTATAATTAGACTAGCGCATGCCCGTGTCCAAGGCCACGTGAGATTTTTTTTTTTCTATTTTCTTTTAATTTAAAATTTTTTTTTTTTTTTAAATGGGCAAGTATGTCGCACGACATACTTGTTTTTTTGAAAATTCAAATTTTAGGAGGGAGAAGTTTTTTTTGAAAATTGAGGTTAAGTATGTCGTACGACATAATTTTTTTTTTTTTTTTTTTTTTTTTTTTTTTTTTTTAAGGGCAAACTGGGAAAGAGAGTGAATAGTGAGGGCAAAAGGGTCAATTCCGCGATTGGAACTGTAGATACAACTGTAGCAACACACCTTTGATTTATACTATAGATACTATTTGTTATTGTTAAAACATTTAGTTGCTTAATTTCTTGAAATATATTCAAATGGCAGTTTATTTTATTTAATATGTATTAATTACTTTTTTAATATACATAAAAAATTGCAAAACTATAAATATTTGGGAACGGAAAATAGGATAAGGTTAATGTCATCACATGATTCCACTCATTTATATTTATATGTTTAAGAATGATGGTCAGGTTGTCTACTACGTGACTAGTCATTTGAAATCTTAGCCCTCTCAATAATTTCACGTGCAATAACATACCCACATTTATTACTTTAATCTAAACTCTCTTATGTAAATCTATCTACTCGTCTCACGTACTTCCTCGGTCCCACGATAATTTGCAAAAAGACTCATTTTAGAAGTTTCACAATAATTTGTATTTTCTTAAAATGAAAATGGGACTCACTTCTCTCTACTCACAACCATTACCCGCTTACTCCACTTTCTTTCTCCTACCCAACCATCTACACTCACAATACATCACCTTTTTCAACTTTTTCCTTAATTTCCGTGCCAAACCAAAAAATATACTCCCTCCGTCCCGGCTTAAAAGGCACAAAATCAACCTGATACGAAAATTAAGGAAAGTGATGTAGGAAAGAGAAAAAGTTTAAATGTTGTGAGTATGAAAAATTAAATAGGAGAGAGAATGAGTGGGAGGAATAGTTAGGAAAGAGAATGTTGTGAGTGTAAAAGTAAAGTATGAGAAAGAATAAGTGGGTGGAATAGTAATAAAAACTTTTCTTTTTGGGACTGTGCCTTTTTAAATGAGACACTCAAAAAAAAAAATTGTACCTTTTTGACAGGAACGGAGGGAGTATATTTTCATGGAACGGAGAGAGTATTATGGACTTACCTACTTTATATTTCTTGGTATTTGAAATATCTAAACCCACAATTGGGTGCAAAACTTTCCACAAATTTTGGATATGTGCATGTGTTATCCTCCCCATTTTCTTGTAACCTGGTTAGCAATTTCAACCCATTATTTACTAAGCAATTCAACTCATTAATTATTCGATTCAATTAAATTTATTTAAGTTAATGAGTTAAAATAAGTCACTTATCTAAATCCGCTAAATTTAATGGGTCAACCCGACTCAATCAATTTTAATCTGCAAACATAAATAATCAAAATTAATGAAGCTAAAGCATCCGAATAGAAAAACAAATGGGTTGACCTGTCTCAACCCGAATCATTTGACCCGTTAATTTAAATGGATTGTAGCAGGTCGACCCGTTTCAACCCGATAACCTGCTACAATCCAACCAAACCCAACCCAATCCAACCCTCACAATTGACAGGCCTATATGGTTCGTTCATCTCATCAGGTGTTATTTCCTTCATTTCGAAAAGTTTGTTTTAATTTTACGTTAATGTTTAACTCAATCGAATTTTAACAATAATTTTATGAACACCTAAATATCCTTTTGCAATTCTAAAAACACAATCTGAAATAAGTTGAAAATGATAGGATGGGGTAGGGTAGGGGGTGAGGATTAGTAGGGGTGAGGTGGGTGGGTAACGGGTAGGGTAAGGCAGGGGTAAAGTAGGGTGGTGAGGAAAATGTAAAAGGTAAGATGGTGGTAGGCTAGTGTAACGACCCCAACTTTTCATCACTAAACATAATTCAATTCATAAATAAAATTCCCAAATCAGGGTACCTTAACGGCTAGTACATCTAACCATAATTCAAATGCGGGAAATAACGGTCTTTCAATCTTAACGGCTAGTACAACCCACTAGCTCGATAAGTACACAATGTTTGATAAAGCACCCTAAATCTCAATCAAGCCGCCATCCATACGACCGATCAACTCCTCCTACTGCTTACCTGGGAAGGAAAAATGAGAAAAGGGGTGAGCGAACAATGCTCAGTAAGTTCATACGGAATCTCTCCAGGTACTAAGGAAAGATGACCGAAAGAACGAACTCAATCGAATTATTCAACGATAAGATAGCTATATCAATTAAAGTACAGGTACGAGTACAATAATGAAAGATACTTTTCAAATAACTAGTTGTGGCATTATCACAAAATATATATAAGGAAGACTGTATTCACACAAGTCCGTCAATTCCAAAGTAACGCTACACCTTTTCAGGGTGACTTTGATACACCTTTTCAGGGTGATCCTTGAATAAGAAACTCCACGTCTTTTCAGGACGCTTCCTTATTCCGACATATCATGATAGTCAACTACTTCATCAAGTAGTGTATAAGCGTCTAAGTCCTTTTCAGGGATTAGACTAATTCTCATAAAGTCATTTTTAATCAGACTAATTCTTGCTAAGTCATTTTCAATCAGACAAAGCTACTATATCCTTTTCAATCAGATATAGCTAACTATACCCTTTTCAATCAGGTATAGTAATTTCCACATATGGTGTTCATAGGTACAAGAACACATTAAACAATTTCAATTACTTTAGATACCCATTGAACAAAATATATCAAGGGTAAGATTCAACAAAGAACGATCATACGAGGGATCATTTTAAAAACACTACCTGCCACTTGGTAGCATATATACTTTTAAAAACTTGGAATCCTAACTCAAGGATTGAAACCAAAAGTCTAAAGAACGTAATCCCTTACCTTAGTTGTATCGACAATCAGTCCGAACGCATACAGGCACGCTCAATCTCCTTTGCCAAAATCTTTTCTTCTTTCTCTTTCTTCTCTTTCTACTGCAACACGCCTATTTTGCCAACCAGTACACTCACTCCCCCAAACCAAGTGAAAAGAATCACTATTTATACTCATTCCTTTTTGAAATGTAACGTAACACCATAATTTCTATTTCCGTTTTTAAATTCCTACATTATTACTCATAATTATTATTATAAAACCCCATAATAATTGCCCTAGTTATTACATAATGATGACAAATTATTTATTATCACATAAATTTTCATTAATATATTCTCCCTTTAGCAAGTAACGGCTAACCCATCCAAATAATTGCCATGGATTAAAATCCCTCAATGATTACCCCCATTATTACCCACACTAATGATGACTTTAAATATACATTAATTCCCTTACTTAATGCTCCTTATTTATTTATTTATTTATTTATTTATTTATTTATTAATATGATTATTATTATTTCTGGATATTACATACTTACCCACTTAAAGAAAGTTTGGTCCCCAAACTTAACGTACCTGTCACTGCCCACTTTACATCCTCATCATCTCTAGCTTTCATAGTATAGAATCTTCCTGTATGCTTTGAATTTGAGTCGTCCTTACCCTTGTCCTTGTTCTCACAATCCTTTGTGAACCTCTCTTTAAGTGGTTCAGGGAAATCCTTAATCATATGCCCGATCTTCCCACAGTTGAAACACGCCTTTAAGATTCTATAACAACGTTGGGTTTCATCATTTACTTAGGCCCAACCTCGAGCCCATACTAATAAATCGTAGCCCACTTCTTAGAGCCCATCTCATCATTTATTATTATTGGTCCAACTAATAATAATAATACGAATAATAATAATAATCAAAAAAAAAAAATCGGGTCTTTACATTCTTACCCCCTTAAAAGAGTTTGGTCCACCAAACTAAACGTACCTCAGTTTCCGAACAGAGCGGGATACATCTCGCGCATCTCACTCTCGAGCTCCCACTCGCTTCTCTTTCGGTGTGGTTACTCCATTGGACTTTCACATAAGGAATTACTCGCTTCTTCAAAATCTGATCTTTCCGATTCACAATCTTTACGGGTTGTTCATCATAGCTCAAGTCAGCACGAAATCTTAGCTGTTTGTATTCAATCGCATGGCTCGGGTCAGAGATATACTTTCTCAACATCGAGACATGAAACACATTGTGTACCCCCGTAAGTACAGGTGGCAAGGCCAACTTATAGGCTACTTGTCCAACTCGCTCCAAAATCTCAAATGGTCCCACATATCTAGGACTCAACTTTCCTCGAATTCCAAACCTCATAACTCCTTTATTCGGCGAAATCCTTAAGAATACCCGATCTCCCAACTGAAATTCTATATCACGTCTCCTACGATCTGCATATGACTTTTGTCTACTCTGAGCGGTCAACAACCATTTTCGAGTCTGTTGTACCTTATCCGCCGTTACCTGAACAATTTCTGGTCCAGTCAATTTTCCTTCACCAACTTCATCCCAACAAGTCGGCGATCTGCATTTCCTTCCATGTAACACTTCATATGGTGCCATCCCAATACTAGCATGATAACTGTTATTGTAGGCTAATTCGACCAATGTCAAATGTTCGCCCCACGATCCTTGCCAATCCAACGACGTAGTCTTAACATATCTTCCAACGTTTGGATGGTTCTCTCCGACTGTCCATCTGGCTGAGGGTGAAAAGTTGTACTCATAGTCAACTCAGTACCCTATGCTTGCTGTAAACCTTTCCAAAACTTTGATGTGAATCTGGCATCCCGATCAGACACTATCGAAATAGGTATACCATGTAATCTTACAATCCCATCAATATATAACTTGGCCAACCTTTCTACCGAACCTGTCACCTTAATAGCTAGAAAATGGGCCGACTTCGTAAGCCTATCCACTATTACTCAAATTGCATTATGTCCTTTCAACATCTTTGGTAATCCCACAACCAAATTCATTTCTATATTCTCCCCCCACTCCCATTTCGGAATTGGTAACGACTGTAATAATCCTGTCGGTTTCTGATGTTCACTCTTCACTTGTTGACATACCCAACATCTCGATACAACTCTGCCACATCTCCCTTCATATAATTTCTACCAAAATGATTCCCTTAAGTTCTTATACGTCTTCGTACTCTCAGAGTGTATAGAAAACTTTTGACAGTGCACTTCCTGCATAATCTCTCTTCTTATATCCTTGTCGCTAGGTACCCAAATTCTCGATTGATACCTAAAATCCCTTCGTCTTTCATACGAAAATCTATTATCTTTCCTTTTGCCATACTCTAATGTATCCTCACAGCTCTTCATCTATTCCTTGTGCTTCCTTGATTTGGTCTAACAGTGTTGGCTGAATACTTAACTGAGCCAAATACCCTTTTAACTCTCACTTCTATACTTGAAATCTCAATGCCATGCACTTACCCCCTTAGAAATCAACGTCGCTAAGGTTCCTTCATTTTTCCTACTCACAGTATCAGCCACTTTATGGGCCTTCCTGGGTGATATAAATTTGTACAATAAAAATTCTTAAGCAGTCTTAACCATCTCCTTTGCATCATGTTAAGCTCCTTCTAAGTGAAAATATACTTAAGATTCTTATAATCCGTATAAATCTTCCAAGTTACCCCATACAAGTAATGTCTCCAAATCTTCAAAACAAAAATAGCTGCTAACTCCAAATCATAGGTCGGGTAATTCCTCTCATGGTTCTTCAGTTGCCTTGACGCATAAGCTATCATCTTATCGTTCTGCATCACACACAACATAATCCTTTCCATGAAGCGTCACTATATATCACAAATCTGTCCGGTCCTGATGGTACTGTAAGAACAGGTGCGGACACTAACCAACTCTTCAGCTCTTGAAAATTCTTTTCACATTCCTCTGACCAAACGAACTTGACTCCTTTCTGTGTTAACTTCGTTAATGGTCCTGATAACTTCGAAAATCCTTCCACAAATCTCCTATAGTATCCTGCCAACCCCAAGAAACTTCTAATCTCGCTGACAGTTGTTGGTCTCTCCCAATCCACTATAACTTCTATCTTCGCCGGATCTACTTCAATTCCTTCCTTAGAGACCGCATATCCTAAGAATGCCACTTTCTCAAGCCAAAATCCGCACTTCTTGAATTTAGCATACAATTGTTGTTCTCTCAGAATTTGCAGCACTAACATCAAGTGCTCTTCATGCTCTCCCTTGGTCTCTGAATATACCAAAACATCATCAATGAATACAATCACACATTTATCCAAAAACTTCTAAAATATCCTATTTATCAGTTCCATGAATGTTGTTGGCGCATTAGTCAATCCGAACGGTATAACCAAAAACTCGTAGTGACCGTACCTTGTCCTAAAGGCCGTCTTTGCAATATCTTCTTTCTTGTCCATCTCACCAATATAGGCTAAAAACTTTCACATCCTTTTCATAACATCATTCGGGCTTTCATCACCGAAATAAAGCTCAATTGGGTTCTAGGATTCGATTCTTGGTAATAAAACTCTTCTCCAGATGGTATCTGAAATAAACTTCCTTCTTAAAGCAATCTATTTTGGCATGGTAAGCAGCTAACCAATCTATCCCCAAGATGATATCAAATTCATTCATTTCTAACTCGGTAAGATCAACCTTGAGTTCTCTATCACCTATTGTCAAAGGGTACTTCTTATACATAGACAATATAGGAATCGACTCATTAGTTGGAGTGTCTATAACCAAAGGTACTTCTAACACTCCAGGTTTCAATTTAATTTTCTTCTCTTTGTACCGATACTCATTAGTCTTGTGCTTCCCTTTTACACACTTCACATTTTTCATCTGATCCTTGACCACAGACCCTGCCTTTGGTCCAAATTCTTCGATTGTTATAGTTCTTACTTGGGTACTCACTTACGGCACCATCTTCTTTACGATACTTATCAGTACTAGGAATATAAGGCACTATTGCTCACGTCTACATTAGCAATAATAACTGCTTATTACTTTTATACTATAAACATAGGCCGTCTCAACAGACTAAATATTTAATTAAGTCATATGTCAATTCACTAGATATTTGGTCTTTTCAATAGATCGGCATTACTCTCATAAGTCGTTTCAACAGACTTATTGTTCGTTTCAACAGACCAACACTATTATTACTTACACTTGCTACTCCTATAGCAATCACTTAAATTAGGTTGTCTCAATAGACTCCCATTACATCATCGGTCCATTTACTAGACCCTCGATCGCTTGATAGATCGGCAATCCGCGAGTCATGGTCATTTCAATAGACCAAAATTACTTGCGCGGGTCGTTTCAATAGGCTGCTATTATTCACACTTGGCCGTTCATTGTAGGATTATCATACACTTTTGGTCAATTCACCGGACCAAACTTTCATGTTCCAATTTAACACACATAATTAACATTTAGGAACACAATCACAAAAATATAAATCAACTGCAACTAAACTTTATTTCGTAATTACATTTGAAGGGAAAGCAATCGTTTCATACGTTCTTTCTACTAGAACAAGAATAACTCTTACTACTACTACTCTTCTTTCTAAAATTAAAACTAAACAATTCTTCCTTCCACTTCCAATTTCACCTTCTTCCTAAAACTTTCTTTAGGTTTTCCACTAGACATTTCCTCTTCCTTATCATCTTCAATCATGATTGGGGTAGCTCCATTGCCCTCAATGTTAATATCTACTTTCCCAATTTCATCTTCAGCTACCAAACCTTCCATATTTGGTACTTTACTTCCTACAAGTGTTGTCGGTTCACACTCTCTAGCTCTAGCTTCCTTCAAAGCTTTCAGCTCATGGTACCATTGATAAGCTTCTTCTCTAGTTTCATGATAATACTTCTCATTTCGGTTCATAGTCGCTTTTACTTCTTCCAATTTCCTGTTAGTGTCTAGTCAAGCTTTCCTATCACGCATCCACTTCCTTACTGTAAGGTTCACTTTTGCCTTTATCAACTCATCTTGAGCATCTCTACTCTTTGCAACAAACAGAGTGCATAATTTCATCACTTTATTGGATCTTTTCTTCTCAGTTTTCAGGAATTTCTAAGCCTCAGAATCCTTGACACATACCCCTTGATAGCCTTTTCACTCGGGGCTTACGCCTCAATTTCATCCTCAAAGCTTTACCACCTCCAATCAGATCATACTTATGCGTTCATACTTAATTAAGATTCTCTATCTTTCCTCAATAAGGTTTCATCGTGCTTATTAAGGCTAATCCTTTGCCTTTTCACAAGATCCTAAAATAGAAGTTTCCAAAAATAGAAAGTTTCTTAACATAGAAAGTTTCCAAACTTAGAAGGTTTCCTGAAATAGAAGGTTTCCATAAATAGTAGGTTCCTAGAATAGCAACTCCCAGTTATAGAAGATTTCCAACTATAGAAGGTTTCCTAAAATAGCAACTTCTCAAAAATGCTAACTTCCCAATTACAATCTCTTAATTTCCACAATTTCATAGTTAGACTCTTAAAGAAATTTTACACTAAAATTCTCCGTCCCAAATACTTTCTAGGTAGGCCCAATTATACTCAAGTACTACTTCTTCTAATATGCTTAATGCTCTAAAAGTCTCCCATGTGATCTAAAGCCAAAGCTCTGATACCAACTGTAACGACCCCAACTTTTCATCACTAAACATAATTCAATTCATAAATAAAATTCCCAAATCAGGGTACCTTAACGGCTAGTACATCTAACCATAATTCAAATGCGGGAAATAACGGTCTTTCAATCTTAACGGCTAGTACAACCCACTAGCTCGATAAGTACACAATGTTTGATAAAGCACCCTAAATCTCAATCAAGCCGCCATCCATACGACCGATCAACTCCTCCTACTGCTTACCTGGGAAGGAAAAATGAGAAAAGGGGTGAGCGAACAATGCTCAGTAAGTTCATACGGAATCTCTCCAGGTACTAAGGAAAGATGACCGAAAGAACGAACTCAATCGAATTATTCAACGATAAGATAGCTATATCAATTAAAGTACAGGTACGAGTACAATAATGAAAGATACTTTTCAAATAACTAGTTGTGGCATTATCACAAAATATATATAAGGAAGACTGTATTCACACAAGTCCGTCAATTCCAAAGTAACGCTACACCTTTTCAGGGTGACTTTGATACACCTTTTCAGGGTGATCCTTGAATAAGAAACTCCACGTCTTTTCAGGACGCTTCCTTATTCCGACATATCATGATAGTCAACTACTTCATCAAGTAGTGTATAAGCGTTTAAGTCCTTTTCAGGGATTAGACTAATTCTCATAAAGTCATTTTTAATCAGACTAATTCTTGCTAAGTCATTTTCAATCAGACAAAGCTACTATATCCTTTTCAATCAGATATAGCTAACTATACCCTTTTCAATCAGGTATAGTAATTTCCACATATGGTGTTCATAGGTACAAGAACACATTAAACAATTTCAATTACTTTAGATACCCATTGAACAAAATATATCAAGGGTAAGATTCAACAAAGAACGATCATACGAGGGATCATTTTAAAAACACTACCTGCCACTTGGTAGCATATATACTTTTAAAAACTTGGAATCCTAACTCAAGGATTGAAACCAAAAGTCTAAAGAACGTAATCCCTTACCTTAGTTGTATCGACAATCGGTCCAGAACAGCATCTGAGGCACGCTCAATCTCCTTTGCCAAAATCTTTTCTTCTTTCTCTTTCTTCTCTTTCTACTGCAACACGCCTATTTTGCCAACCAGTACACTCACTCCCCCAAACCAAGTGAAAAGAATCACTATTTATACTCATTCCTTTTTGAAATGTAACGTAACACCATAATTTCTATTTCCGTTTTTAAATTCCTACATTATTACTCATAATTATTATTATAAAACCCCATAATAATTGCCCTAGTTATTACATAATGATGACAAATTATTTATTATCACATAAATTTTCATTAATATATTCTCCCTTTAGCAAGTAACGGCTAACCCATCCAAATAATTGCCATGGATTAAAATCCCTCAATGATTACCCCCATTATTACCCACACTAATGATGACTTTAAATATACATTAATTCCCTTACTTAATGCTCCTTATTTATTTATTTATTTATTTATTTATTTATTTATTTATTAATATGATTATTATTATTTCTGGATATTACATACTTACCCACTTAAAGAAAGTTTGGTCCCCAAACTTAACGTACCTGTCACTGCCCACTTTACATCCTCATCATCTCTAGCTTTCATAGTATAGAATCTTTCTGTACGCTTTGAATTTGAGTCGTCCTTACCCTTGTCCTTGTTCTCACGATCCTTTGTGAACCTCTCTTTAAGTGGTTCAGGGAAATCCTTAATCATATGCCCGATCTTCCCACAGTTGAAACACGCCTTTAAGATTCTATAACAACGTTGGGTTTCATCATTTACTTAGGCCCAACCTCGAGCCCATACTAATAAATCGTAGCCCACTTCTTAGAGCCCATCTCATCATTTATTATTATTGGTCCAACTAATAATAATAATACGAATAATAATAATAATCAAAAAAAAAAAATCGGGTCTTTACAGCTAGGGTGGTGATAGGGTAGGGTGTGGGAGTGGGAGTGGGGTAGGTGTGAGGTAGGGTTGGTAGCCAAGAGTGTGGGGGTAGGTGTGGGGTAGTGATGCAGATCGATACAGGAATGGAGGAGCGGCCGTGGGTTGGTAGGGGAGCGCTCGTGCATTGCGGAGGAGCTGGAAATGGGCCTTCAAGGTTTGCTAGTTTTAAGGTTTTAAGTGTTAGGGTTTTTATGAATTATATATTTTCATAACTTTTATGATTTTATTAGTATTTTCGAAATTAATTTTTGTAGAATAATTATAGGAGGTTTTAGAGTAGATTTAGACTTTGATTATTTATGAATTATTGAAAAAAGCTTGAAGCTTTCTTTTATCGAATCTTGGTTCTTTCTTGTTCGGTCTTTAATCTCTAGCCTCAAGGCATCATTTGGTATCAGTTGTCTGGACGAATCGATGGCCGAACGAGAGTGTGGTCGTGTTAGGGGCCGTGGAGCGGATCTCCAAGAAGACGATCATCATCGTGAACGTGATCTGCGTGATGTTGAGATAGACGATCTGAGAAGACAGGTTCAAATAATCCGAGGAATCGCATGGATCGCGTGGAGCTTCCGGTGAAGATGGGTTCAAATCCGGTTATTCAGTGAGGATATGGAGTTTCGAGAGGGGATAGATTCCTTCGCCCAACGTCATGGATATCGTGACAGGTATGCGGCTGACCCTTCTATGGATGTTGATGTGAGGATCGAAATTCTGGAGTCCGAAGGTAAGGCCTGATGATTCCATTGATTCTTGAATTTATCTGTTGAGTATAAAGAGGGGTTTTTGTTCGAATCTTCAAGTCGAAGATGCGGTTGATTGGTCAAAACCGCCTAGGTTTGATGTGTGTCATTGTGACCGTTGTCAAGTGATGCTATCTAATCCTGTTTGTGTTGAAAAAGTTGATTTTGATTTTTCTCAAAATCTAGTGACGTGGAAGATTGAAGATGTCAATTTTGGTCAGCGGTACGATGTTCCGTTTGACCCCTTTGATGTTGATTGTTCAAAGTTTTCGGCTTCTTGGTTCTTCAAAAGATTGATTATTGATAAGTTTCTCACTAATGGGTGGACTGACTAGATGGATATTTTGACAAGTGATACTAAATATAAAGTTCGTCAACGATTTAAGGATAAAATTCTAGATGTATTTCCTAAAGCAATATGTCAAATTCGAGGATGATTTTTTTCTAATAAGGGAAGAATGATGCAGATCAACACAGGAATGGAGGAGCGGTCGTGCGTTGATAGGGGAGCGGTCGTGCATTGCGGAGGAGCTGGAAACGGGCCTTCAGGGTTTGCTAATTTTAGGGTTTTAAGTGTTAGGGTTTTTATGAATTATATATTTTTATAACTTTTATGATTTTATTAGTATTTTCGAAATTAATTTTAGTAGAATAATTATAGGAGGTTTTAGAGTAGATTTAGACTTTGATTATTTATGAATTATTAAGAAAAGCTTGAAGCTTTCTTTTATCGAATCTTAGTTCTTTCTTGTTCAGTCTTTAATAGCTGCAAGGCATCAGGTAGGGTGGGTAGCTGAGAGTAGAGAGGAGTGGGGTTGGGTGGAGAGTTGTGAAAAAATAAGATAATTTAATTATGAGTAAAAAAATTTGATCGTGAGAAGGGGGTTGGTGGTGGGTGGGTGGGTGGGTGGGTGAGGGTAAGGGCGGTGAGAGTTGTTAAAAAATAATTTTAATATATGAGGAAAAAAATCTTGAGTGAGGGAGCTGTTAAATAAAATTTTAAAATAAATAAAAAGATTATTTTTTGACCTCGGGGTGGTCGTGGTGATGGGGTGAGGGGGGGGGGAGAATTGTTAAAAATAAATTTAAATGATTAAATTTTTTTTGACTCGATCGGGGGTGGGTTGGTGACGAGGGTGGAGAATTGTAAAAAATAATTTTAATACAAATAATTTTTTTACGATGGGGGTGGGGTAGGGGGTTGTGTAGGGGATGGTTGATGTGGGGTGGATAACGTGGGGGTGTATGAAAAGTTAGGTGTGTGAATGAGGGTGTTAACATTTTTCGAAAAATGAAATACGGAGGAAAAATCCGCAAGTCATTTTAATTAGAAAAGTGGGAAAAACATTTATCGAAAAATATTTTCTTCATTTTTCGGTGCTTACCAAACAGAGAAAATTATTTTTCGAAAAATATTTTTTCCCAAACAAACGGAGTCTTACTTCATTATACATTCTCTTTAATTTCCGTGCAAAACCAATGTTGTGACTTTTCAGATATAACGGAAAATATAAAACACTTGTATACCAGAGACCGAAGCGAATCAAACTATGCAGTTTGGTTTGATTTTCAAGTATTAATGGTTTGATTCGGTCTCAAATATTGGTAAAATACATGGTTCGGTTTGATTTGTGGTCTGATCCTCCCATACCATTCCAATCCGCGATTTGAAATCGCGAGACCGTACCACCAAATCGAACCGCGAGACCAAACCATATGAAATAAACTAATCCTAACCCCCGTTTTATACTTATTTTATATTTTCGTATATTTATTGTTATATTAATAAAAAATCCTACATTACATAGACTAATGATAACCCCCATTTTGTATCTGATTTAATATTAATTTCATCATTTGTTATTTTGATTGCGACATATAAATAATTCAGTTTTATCCATGATCGACATTGTAAAGTGTTTTCTTTCTTCGGCCTATCTCTTCATCTAGTATTTCTCTTCCTCCGGCTTTCTATTTAAACACACGCATCTTTCGCTCTTCTTCTGTGATCACGAAAAATTTAAACAAAAATCTGATAATGAGTTGATGTATGAATCGCGGTTTGAACTGTAATCTAAATAATGGTCTGAACCACGATAAAAATCATAATTTAAACCAAATAATTGAACCGCAATTTAAACTAAATTGAATCAAATTATAGTGATTTGATTTGATTAGATTTAAATTTTTAATGATTCAATTCAATTTAAAAAATATGAAATCAATTATTAGTGGTTCGATTTATAAAATTTCCCTAGCAACCCCCAAATGACTAATCATTTACAACCCTACCATAGAACATAGAACAGAGAAAAGAAATACTTCCTTCGTTTCACGATTATCTGTAAAAATACGTTTTTTTGGTGTTTCATAATAATCTGCATTTTTTTAAAATGAAAATAGGATTTACTTGTCTCTACTTACAATCATTATCCACTTACTTCACTTTCTCTTTTTTACCCAATCATCTATACTCACAACACATCACCTTTTTCACTTTTCTCCTTAATTCTTGTACAATTTATTTTCTTACGTATTTCTCCGAAACGGAGAGAGTACTTGAAATAGTGTAATGTAAGGACACACTTAATTAAATTTTGAAACCATATAGCATGATCTTCCGGGCCAGATAAAATTATGTCAGAAATTTATTATTTATTTACCTGACAGTGTAATTGGAAATGACATTTCTGCCCCGCCATCAAATCAATCTTCAATCCTATGGAAATTCAAAGCAGAGTTTTTGTATTTACATGTAGGTCAACCATGTAACCGACATAGAAAAGAGGATTAAAAGCACAAACCTATTGGTTCTACACTGGCCCACACAAACAACTTACTCCCTCCGTTTTAATTCCGTTTTAATAGTAGCTTTCCATTTTGCCATTTTGAGTATTTCGTTAATAGCTTTTACTTTCCTTTTTTGGCAAATGAATCTTTACTATTTCCTCCACTCATTCTCTCTCCTACATTATTTTAATACTCACAACACCATTATAATTTACTATTTCCTCCACTCATTCTCTCTCTTATTTTCAAATTACACTCACAACATTTTTTCTTCCCACCCATTTTATTAATTTGCGTGCAAGGCAAAATTTGGACAGCTTCTATTGGGACGGAGGGAGTATTTTCTTAGGGCCTGTTTGATAACCAAATTAAGATCTTAATTTGGAACACTTTAAGAGATTAAAAAATTAAGCTTGTTTGATAAGGTAAATTTGAATCACTTAAATAATTAAGATTGTCTTAAAAATGGCTATTAATTTTAAGTGGGCAAGGAGTAGCTTAACAAGGTAAGAGGTGGAAAGAATGAGAAAAAAAATGAATGAGTTCAAATCCACACATCAACATATTTTATTTATTTATTTATTGTTACTTCCTTTTGTTGAAATATTTTTTCTTTTCATACAAATTATATTTGACCAAGTATGAAAATATAATTTTTTTAATATTAACATTTAATAATATTTTTATTAAAGTATCATTATATAATTTTTTTTATTATTTGTCAACATTTGTGATCATATTTATCAAACTAATCAAGATAAATATTATTATGGAATAAAGAAAGTATAAATAAAATATTTAAATATTATAAGATTAAAATTTACTTATAATAATAACGTATAGTATGTCAATAATGAATTTATTTTATTATAAAATAATAAATATTATTCATATAATGTTGAGTTGAAATTCTGAAAATTCAGATGTAAGTGATTTGTCATTATCAAACAAACATAAGTCTTCAAAATTCAGCAACTTAATGATTTCAGCTCTTAATTTTCAGCTCTACATTTTCAGAGCTTAATTTTCAATTTTACCAAACAGACCCTTAGTTTCACTCAAAAAGATTAAGACAGTCCGAAAGAGTAAGATTTTAAAAAACAATGTGTATCATATTTCGAATTAATATCATATTTGAAAAATTTGATTTTGAGATTTTCATGAAAAGATTTATATTATCCTATTGTGAAAAGAATTTTAGTTTAGAAAATAAGTTGTTTCCTATTTCAAATTAAAAAGGTATTTTTGATAAATTGATTTTATGTTTTCATGAAAGATTTATTATGTCCTACTTTGACAAGGACTTTGTAAATAAAGTAAATATATTTTATTTATGTACATAGTTTTATATTAGGACTAACCTACTAACAATCTATTTTTTTGTGAGTGTGATTTATGTTTTCTTATAGGATTTGAGATCTCACAAAGGAAGAGTGTTGATTGCATGAAGATCTTCTCCATGGTGCATATAAATACAAGGACATCAGCACAAGAGAAGACACGAATTTTGAGAGAAAAAAATACTTTGTTCTTCACAGCTTTTCAACATAGTTGTTTTAGGTTGTGAGACACATCCGAACTCACATCTAGGTTTTAATCGAGTTCTTTGTTTTACTTCTGACTAGAATAGGACCTACTTGGGAAAAGGGTATTGTTCTTGTCGTAGAAGGTGGTTAGAACTCATTTAGTATTTTCGTATTTTGATTTTTCACTTATTCGTATTTTTGTAAGCATCAAAAGTTTTAATAGTGAAAAGTTTTGGGCGTAAGCCTAGTTTGCTGATCTCAAGATCAGTAAGCGTATATAACTCTTGTGTTATTATTTTTATTCTGTTCTATTCCGCTGCATTATCTGTGGATGTGTGAACAGTTGTGAGACACATCTGTACTCACATCTATAAACTGTTAAGTGTTTGAAGCTTCCTAACTACACGAATCTTTCACAATCGTAGTTTAGAAAAAAAATATGGGATAAAAATAGTGAGTAAATATTTATTGTGAGGATAATAAATGGGTTTTACGATTATAAAAACATAAAAAAAAATTATTTTGAAAGAATGTCTTTTTAAATGAAAAATACAAAAATAAAAATTTGTATCTTTCGGGTATAGGATCCACAATTGCCAAATGCCACAAATGAAGAAAATGGGGTAATTTGGCGACCACGTGAAGGAAGGGAGGAGCAACTCCTTTGCATGCATGAGCGGTGTCAAATTCTACTTAACTTGTGTTATACAACAGCTAATTCCATAAACACTGTAATCAATAATCTCGAGAGATAAGATTAGTCTCGGACAAAGCCTGAAGATACCCTCGGGAATTCTTAACATATACATACCACAAAGCATGCCTCTGCTTGTAACTTATATAAGAAATTATATTACAGTAAAATTAAAATTAAAAAAAAAAAAAAAAAAAAAAAAACAATCTCAAAATTCCTTGCCTAGTATAACCAACTACTGCCTCATTACTGCAGAGCTCATATGGGGAGGTTACAAAGGCCCCTCTAGCTCAAGGACTGGCTGGCCCAGTATATGGAAACCATGGTTCCCATAATCCCATATATACAACCCAATGCTCTTTTGTTCAACCAAGAATCCATATCCAGACACTTGACCAAGTTCATTATCTGCATCATTTGGATAAGTACGCGGAATCATTGCGTACATCTTTTTATTTAACTAGTTCGCATAGCCGAGCTCGACCAGGATTAAGATGTGATTCTGCCATCACCCATCCCTGCAACAAATACAAACCATTAAGTTCTCTTACACTTTAGATAAATTCCCTAGGATATTAAAGAGATTAATTAAATAGGGTGTTCAGAAAATTGCTACGGAGCCACGACATTATAGGGTGTTCATACACAACATGGACGACAGGCCTAGGATACCCAATAAAAAATCCCTTTCGCCTTTACTCGTAAATTAATTTCTATTAACTAAGCAGTGGAATGTATAGTGACAACTACAAGCTGTAAGCACGGAGATGTGCAATTTATCTACCTGTTCTTTAGCTTGGTTCTTAAAAGGACCAAATAATGCAGACACCACCTTATAAGATTCGGCAACATGAGCTTCAAGATCAGCAGAAGTTGGCAAAAGAACTGAAAGATCATCTTCAGGTTGCTTAGTGATGGATTTTGATGATCGAATGATGTGCAACAGAACTTGAGCCTGCATTGCATGTTAAATTCATAAATTGAGCTTTTAACCAGACCTATGTCAACATCCTGGCAATATATTACTGCAAACAATAGTCAGACATGCTCACATGGAAAGCCGCCTTCAGAATATCATCTGACTTTGCTTGGTCCTTGAGCAGTGCATATATAATACCCTTTATAGGATTATATGTCACCACATATCTCTCTTGCTATAGTAAAAAATCAATAAAAAGTAGTTAAAAATGAAAGATAAGCGGACAAATGCAGTAAAGGGGATGATTTCTTGGATAAAAGTGGCCTTAGGCTATATAAGGAAGATGTGCACCTCAAAGACAGGCTCTACAGCAAAATAAGAGTTTGCATCTTGAAATGCATCCTTGAATTTTGACCCTGACACAAGTAACGAACGTGCATACGGATTAAAGGCTCAACTGACGCATAAACACTGTCAGATTAAAAAGAAAGAAGAAGAAGAAAGACACAATGTAATTACCAAGAACTATAGGCTTGTCTTTGGACCATGGGAAATTGAATATCTTTTCCATCACATTCCCTTCTTGCAATGTTGGAACTCGCCCTGAAATACAAATACATAATCTAATAAATCTGGTTGAGGCCACTAGAAAATAATTGGTTTCATCCCTCCTCAGAACTCTTAAAGCCAGAAGCCATACTAAACGACTCAACATGTACCACTCGTATTCTAAAGCAAATAGACATAAGAGCATTCCCGTTGATTATGTCGGAAAGTCAAGTTCATCAAATAATACCTGTCTTAAGGAACGAATCTACTGCCACCGTGAACCTTGCCCGGTTAAGTGTGTGCAATACAACCGATTTTACCTGGTCAATGACAAATTGAGCAATTCATGAAGTCCAATAAAAAACATTATTGGACAAAAAATACTACTTCCTTCTTCACAAAAAGACAGTTCCGCTTTCCTTATTGAAAAGCCATCTTAAGACAATATAAAATTACTGTTCAACATAATTATAATGTTTTAGAATCAAAAATCTCAATCATTGTAAAAATATTAAGTAAACTATCAATAAAATCTTTAATAAATTCACAAGAACTAGTAGTTTTTTATAAATGTTTGGTCGAAGTTTAATCAAGATGACCAAAATAATCAAAATAGAATAATCTTTCTGGGACAATGGAAGAACAATAAAGAAAAGGGTTTACTTGATAAATCCTGGCATACCTCTTGGTAGGAGCTGAGAAGATACCCACACGAGAGTACAGCAAATGTAGTGACCAAGGAGGGATCTCTTTTAGCCATGAAGATACTAAATCCCGTTCCCAACTTCAAAAAAAAAAAGACCAATCGAACTCAAATGCAATATGTACTCTCTTAACAATTTGAATAGTTAATACCAAAATATGTGGCAAATGTCAAGACATGCAGGCTCAGCTTAATGATAATGAATCCTTGCCAGTAGAGGGAGATGTAGCATACATAAACAAGGTGATCATTATGGATTTGTACAAGTAGTGTGTTTCACTTAAAACACCCACATCTAGGTCAGTACTCAGTAGGTGCCATGTTTAATTTGACAATCGATTAGTCTAAATGCAAGGAAAACAAGATTATGAAACAAAGTAACATTGCTCGAATAGAAGGCCACTCGTGGCTTTCCATGCAATTGCAGGAGAGAGCAGTCAAAGCCCAGCAGTACATATCAAAATCGAGCCACTTTGGAGATACCACCAGTATGCTGTTCAGGTAAATTATTTTTTCCATCAAGGATACTAGTTTGGAGACCTTACTTTTTATAGCTCTTTGGGTGATACCTTCCTTTTTTATGTAATTAGTCCTTGTGAGCATATAATTTAGAAGGAACCATGTCACTGTACAAGGATACAGACTCATGCTCTCCACGATCTCCAAAACTTTCCTAAAAGAATATTAGGGATGTAAAATAGGAGAACCTATCAGCTTATTAAATCTATGAAATCTTAGAACAAAAAAACTCAAGCATATAGATCTCACAAATCCATAGCTAAAAAGTTAAACGACTACTATGCACTTAAAATTTGAGTCCCTACTCAACCTCTTGTCAAGTTGTCACCTCAGTTCGTCTCATGATGGAATCTTCTTCCCACTGGTGTCTGTCTAGGGAGCCAATGCTCATCCAAGAGCAAGGTGCGCAATCTATCTTTTTTAACCTTTACATAACATGTTGTGGGTTTATGAAACTCTTATCCATATCTCTCTCTCCTCTCCTCTCCTCTCCTCTCCTCTTCTTTTTATTTTATTTTATTTTATTTGTTTTCTTGTAAACAAGAACAACTAGTGAGTAGTCATTTTAAATCTGGGGCTTCTACAAGAAACAGAGTAGTCCATCCCTCAAGTATGCCTAGGCATGATGTATTTAATTATTTGTTATACGCAAGCATGGTAATTCCCACGTCCACATATTCCCTCAGCTTCTCCCACTTGGGGTCTCTTAATTAGCTATTTGGGTCTCCAGAGCGTTAGGTGCTTATATTTTCTGATCTTTGCTCAGCTTATAACTTAAAATAGAAATTTGAAGTGAAAGAATGCCTACAACCAAAAGTGTTGTGGCATAACCACCCTTGAGGAGCTGGAAGTTGAAGGGAAATGCAGGGAAATTATAGGAATAGGCCTTCTCTACAGTTTTGCAAGATGATGTGTAGAGTGTCCTGGCATAACCATCCTAGAAAGATGAAAGTTGGAGAGGAATGCAGGGAAATTTCAGGGATAAATCTTTCTCTGCAGTTTACGCGAGATGATTTAGTTATTTCAACCACCTTATTGGCCGTTTTTTTAGCAATGAGAGCCTATAAAATGTTCAGTTTGAGTTTATGTGATGCAAGATGGCCGTCCATGAGGTATTACTTTCCCATTCTTTCCCATTTAAATAACTTTCCCATGCGCGCGTGTGATCCTTATCTATGACTTCATGTGAACTTAGGCATATCTAGTTTATATACATCAATGGACCAACAAGATTAGCCAATGTTCCCTCTATGAGAAGACATAATTGTTCAAACATTTCCACCCATAGTTATCAGCAAATGGTAAATGTTAGACATTAAGGGCAATATTGTAATTGTGATTGGTAGGGTATTCTTATTTATTCATAATTAGAGACGAGCCGCAGATACAAGTTGCGTCTCTCTTCTCTCTACGCCGCTCTCTCTCTCTTCTTCTCTCAGTCTTCCCTCATTCTTCCTCCTCTTTCTTCTTCTATAATGGTTGATGTGTATTAGTTACATGGTATCAGAGCACGACTAATACACAGGCAACTATATACTCCCTCCGTCCCACTATACTTGACACCCAAGGGGTGGGTTCAAAAACCAAGGAAAAAGAATAAAATAAAAAAAATGTGTGGTGGAAAATGAAGAGAGAGAATGAGTGGGATAAATAGTAGTGTTGGTTGAATAAATGTGTGGTAGAAAATGAAGAGAGAGAATGAGTGGTGGGGTAGAGTGAATATAAAAATATAAAAACTTGGTTATTTTTGGAAGGTGTCAAGTATAGTGGGACGGCCCAAAATGGAAAGAAGTGTCAAGTATAGTGGGACGGAGGGAGTATTGAACAACTATATATTGAACAACCTGTAATCAATCGAACATGAAGAGCATATGAGCGTGTGATAAAATTGAACAACCTACAGTGGTCTAATGGAGATTTCGAGACCAGGGGTAGGCTCAAAATAGGCAGACGACCCTGTCTGTGCAAGTCGCTGGCCGGAGCAGGTTATTTTCCTGCGTCACATGGCGGAGAGTGGTGGCGCGTGGACATCAATTTGGAACCCAAGGTCTCGGAAATCATTCTGACAAGTAATTGTGATTATTTTTTATTTTTTTGAAAGCTTTTTTTTATTTGAAAATTTTGGGTTGTTAGATTATTTTCCTGTGTATTTCAATGGATGAAGATGGATCACCGTCGACAGGGCCAATCATGACAGTTGTTTCTACCCAAAATAAACTAATTGATATTATACTGGATGCGGATGTGTCTAATTTTGCAAAATGGAGGTATTTGGTAAAGGTGAACATGGGTGGTTTACGGAAAGAAGGACATCTTGCTGAAGATTGTCCTACTGATACAAAGGTAGTCAAGGTGTGGTTGGATGATGATAAGGTGTTGTTTCCGAAGATTGTGAACTGTATTAGTAGGAAAGTTATATTGTCTATGCAACACTGCAAAACAGTTAAAGAGTTGTGGATACTCTTGCATAAGTGGTTTTCTGGAGCGAGTAACCTAAATAGATTGTACAATCTGTCACAGGAGGTTCATCGTCCTAGTCAGAAAGGGCGGAGCATTATGGATTACTATTATGACTTCAGGCGTGTGAGCGAGGATTTTACAGCCGCTATGCCGATCTCTGATAATGTCGAGGAGATGAAAGCTCAACGTGAGAAGTTATTGATGTTTAGTTGGTTATCAGGCTTGGAGAAGGAGTATGATATGGTTCGATCTCAGCTCCTGTCGAGTAAAGACTTGGGTACTTTGCCTGATGCCCTCGATAGAGTTTTGACTGCTACTAAGAATGGGAATGGTGAGTCATCACATATGGAAGCATCTGAGAGATCTGTATTGGTCTCACAAGGTAGTGGTTATCGCGGAGGTAGAGATGGAGGCCGAGGTGGTTTCGAGGTGGGACTCGTGGTGGTAGAAGTTTTGGAGGTCGTGGAGGACCTAAAGTGTGTTACAATTGTGGAGAACAAAGTCATATCAAAAGCCAGTGTCCTAGGCCTCTTACTCAGCATCAATTGGAGTATCAGCAAAAGCAGCAGCAATCCAGGTTTGCCCATACAGTTTCGCAAACAAGTGAACATATGTCTCAACCGGAGACCCGTACAGTTGTTATGAGTGATGAGGAGTTTGCCAAGTTTACACAGTATCGGATGTCTCAGCAGCCGTCTTCCTCCTCCTCCAAAGCAACTCTAGCCAAGTCAGGTAAACCCATTACATGTCTTGTGTCTTCGGCTCGGCACTGGGTGATTGACTCAAGGGCCACTGATCATATGACAGGTGATTCAAGTTTGTTATCTAGTTATAGGTCGTCAAATAAGCTTACTACTGTTACTCTTGCTGATGGATCCTCTTCCAATATCTTGGGTAGTGGTAGTACTAGTGTTGATTCTTTATCATTGACATCTATGTTATACTTGCCTAAATTTCCATTTAATTTGATATCTGTGAGTCAAATTACAAAGGCCTTAAATTGTTGTGTCTCTTTCTTTCCTGGCTATTGTCTTTTTCAGGATCTGCGAACTTGGAAGATTATTGGTAAAGGAAGTGAATCTGATGGAATGTACCTCTTTGCTTACTACTGTTACTCTTGCTGATGGATCCTCTTCCAATGTATTGGGTAGTGGTAGTACTAGTGTTGATTCTTTATCATTGACATCTGTGTTATACTTGCCTAAATTTTCATTTAATTTGATATCTGTGAGTCAAATTACAAAGGCCTTAAATTGTCTGTGAGTCAAATTACAAAGGCCTTAAATTGTTGTGTCTCTTTCTTTCCTGGCTATTGTATTTTTCAGGATCTGCGGACTTTGAAGATTATTGGTAAAGGAAGTGAATCTGATGGAATGTACCTCCTTGATGATGTTGTTGCTGCTCACCCGTCTACCGTTGCATCAGTTGCTTGTAGGAGTACTTTGTCTCCTTTCCAACTACACTGTCGTTATGGTCATCCATCTTTACCTATCTTGAAGAAATTGTGTCCTGAGTTAGGGTCTGTTTCTAGTTTACCATGTGAATCTTATGAGTTTGCTAAACACCATCGTGTGTCGTATCCTCCTCGAGTTAATATACGGGCTGCGTCCCCTTTAAGTTAGTTCATTCTGATGTTTGGGGTCCGTGTACTGTACCGTCTAAAACGGAATTCAAATATTTTGTTACTTTTGTTGATGATTATTCCAGAAGCACTTGGTTATATTTAATGAAGTCAAGAGATGAATTGTTTGAGCTGTTCTGTTCTTTCTGTGCTGAAGTTAAGACTCAATTTAATTGTCCCGTTCAAAACCTTCGTAGTGATAATGCTAAGGAATATTTTTCTGGCATTTTTTCTTCTTATATGTCTCAGCATGGAATCATTCATCAATCCTATGTATTGTCACTCCTCAACAGAAAGGTGTTGCTTGCTGAGCGAAAAAATCGCCATCTATTAGAGGTTGCTAGGGTATTAATGTTTGAGATGAATGTTCCTAAGTCTTTTTGGGGTGATGTTGTTCATACTGCTGCGTTTCTTATCAATCGCCTTCCATCTTCTGTTCTTAAAGGGAAAATTCCATACTCTATTCTTCGTCCGTCGCAGTCATTGTTTCCAGTTTCTCCTAAAGTGTTTGGTTGTACCTGTTTTGTCCAGGATGCTCGACAACAGGTTAGTAAGTTAGACCGACGAGCACTCAAGTGTATATTCCTTTGATATTCTCGGACCCAGAAAGGGTATCGTTGTTATTCCCCAGATTTGGGACGATACTTGGTGTCTGCTGATGTGACATTCTTTGAGTCTACCCCATACTTTAGTCGGTCATCATCATCTTTATCTCGGTCGGAGTCTGTGTGTCCCGATGATTTCCTCACTTATACTTTGGTTCACACCCATTGTCCTGTGATTGAAGTTGATTCTGAGGCTCCGTCTCGTCCCCCTTTAACTCAGGTGTATACTCAGCGACCTCATTTCTCAGTACAAGAGCAAGCAGTAGTACAAGCGCAAGCAGTAGTAGAGGTTCCAGCAGATTCACTCCCGGTACCGACTTCCACGTCATTCGATCCATCTCTTGATCTTCCTATAGCACTCCGAAAAGGTACACGTACTTGCGCTCATCCTATCGCCTCTTGCGTCTCTTATGCTCACTTGTCGGATTTCTCTCGTTCTTTTGT
The DNA here is from genome assembly GCA_022495995.1 of Adenophora triphylla var. japonica. NCBI lineage: Eukaryota > Viridiplantae > Streptophyta > Magnoliopsida > Asterales > Campanulaceae > Adenophora > Adenophora triphylla. The sequence continues at coordinate 482,632 of JAFEMH010000618.1, read as the reverse complement.
TGCTTGTCTTGATTCTGTTGTCACTCCTAAAACTGTGTCTGAAGCTCTCTCTCATAGTAGTTGGAAGTCTGCTATGGAAGAGGAAATGAAGGCTCTTGAGACTAATGAGACTTGGGACTTGGTACCACTTCCTGAGGGGAAGAAGGCTATTGGGTGTAAATGGGTGTATGTGGTCAAAATGGATCCTGATGGGACAGTTGCTCGGTTAAAAGCTCGATTAGTTGCTAAGGGGTATGTGCAAGTATATGGTGTTGATTATACTGATACTTTTTCTTCAGCTGCTAAGTTAACTTCTGTTCGTCTTCTGATATCCTTAGCTGCTCTAACAACTGGGTTTTATATCAGTTAGATGTCAAGAATGCATTTCTTCATGGTGATTTACAAGAAGAGGTCTATATGAAGCAACCTCCTGGGTTTGTTGCTCAGGGGGAGCATGGGGGAATAATGTATGTAGGTTAAGAAAGTCATTGTATGGGTTGAAGCAGTCTCCGCGGGCTTGGTTTGGGCGATTTAATGTTGTTGTGTTAGATTTTGGGTTACAGAGGAGTACATGTGATAATATTGTGTTCTTTCGACAGACTGATAGTGGTTGTATTATTTTGGTTGTTTATGTAGATGATATTGTGATTACAGGCAGTGATTCACAGGGCATTGAAGCACTCAAGTTGTATCTCAAGACAAAGTTCGAGACAAAGGACTTGGGTACTTTAAAGTACTTTCTTGGAATAGAAGTGATGCGGTCTAAGAAAGGGATATTTTTGTCTCAGAGGAAATATGTTCCTGATTTACTTGAGGAAGTTGGGATGCTTGGTGTGAAACCGTGTGACACCCCGATGGATCCTAATTTAAGACTTGTAGCCGGAGAAGGGGAGTTGCTTGTAGATCCGGAACGATACCGGACATTGGTTGGTAAGTTGAATTATCTTGTAGTGACTCGTCCGGATATTGCTTTTCTAGTAAGTGTAGTGAGTCAGTTCATGGTAGCTCCTACAATTACTCACTGGAATGCCTTGATTCGGGTTGTGAAGTATTTGAAAGGAGCTCCTGGTAGAGGTATCTTGTATGCAAACCATGGGCATATGCGGGTGGAGGCATTTACTGATGCTGATTGGGCAGGATCACCGGGTGATAGAAAGTCAACTAGTAGATATTGTGTGTTTGTGGGTGGAAATTTAGTGTTGTGGAAGACTAAGAAACAAAATGTGGTGGCGAGATCAAGCGCAGAGTCTGAGTATCGTGCAATGGCTCAGTCAACTTGTGAACTTATGTGGATACAACAATTGATGGAAGAGATTGGTTTTAAGATTGCTTTGCCAATGAATTTGTGGTGTGATAATCAGGCAGCCATGCATATCTCTACGAATCCAGTTTTCCACGAGAGGACTAAACATATAGAGGTTGATTGTCATTTTCTTCGAGAAAAGATTCAACAAAACATTGTTTCCACTTCATATGTACGAACGGGCGAACAACTAGCTGATGTGTTTACTAAGGGTCTTACACGGGTAAGAGTGGATTATATTTGTAACAAGCTGAGCATGTTAAATATTTATGCTCCAGCTTGAAGGGGAGTGTTAGACATTAAGGGCAATATTGTAATTGTGATTGATAGGGTATTCTTATTTATTCATAATTAGAGACGAGCCGCATATATAAGTTGCGTCTCTCTTCTCTCTACGCCGCTCTCTCTCTCTCTTCTTCTCTCAGCCTTCCCTCATTCTTCTTCTTCTCTTTCTTCTTCTATAATGGTTGATGTGTATTAGTTACAGTAAACACGATTATGAGAATGCAATTGCAACTCTGTTTTTAAAATTGCATGCTGTAGTTGGACGAACATACCAGATCTGCAACATTGCCAACGCATTCTCCTTTAGCAGTAACATCACCAATGTTTTCTCCTTTGGCAAAGGCTTTATATATTGGAGTACGAGTTGACGTTGATGTGACGGCAGCAACATTCTACATGTAAAACAAGATGATGGTGAAACAACTGAACTAACATCCTCCTCAAAACCTTGTGATGAAAACGGTAGAAGTTTAAACCTTGGCCACATTGGCAGCACAAGCTAAAGGTAGGAAAAGATGTGGTACAGCTGCAGTTGCCAATTCTACAGCAGCTCCCAACTCCATTAGAAGGTCACCTGAGAACCGAAGCTGAATAATAACTTCTATTATACAGGGTTATTAGTGAATTGCAAATATATCTAGATTCTAGCCAAGATTGACTCTGACAAAACTGAATCAGAGAGAAATTCACCTGCTTTAGATCATAATCAAATTTCTTTCCTTGTCGAGCAAAGAGCATTTTACCAATACGCCCGGCACCATCCTACAAAAGCATGCACAAAAATATTATTCATCTGGATATAAACAGATAAACATATCAGAAGGGTCAAGGTCAGCCACTGCAATTCAGCTGATGAGACCACATAATCCAATTTTTGAACTTTTCTAATGTTATTCTTGTAAGGGTACAAAATCAGATCAGCTTTAAATTACATAAAGTACTTTCTTTTAGCAATATTAGAGTTTTCCTTCTTGTGCCGATAACATCTAAATTAATCACTCAATAACAACTATCATTTTTTATGAATGGATCTACCAGTAAATACAAAGTTAGAACTATAAACCTAAAATAAATGTCTGAAGGTACCGAGTAGAGTGGGATAATCAATGGAATGGAATAATGTGATCAGCATTGAACCTAAAGTATGCATACCTTGAGAATCCAGTTGATAGCCACAGCCCCTGGGGCAGATTGGCTTTTTGAGACTCCAACTGAATGCAAAAGTGTCTGTGTTGTAAAAACACCCATCGCTCCACCAAAAAAATGCTAAGATGACAAAACCAGATTATCAGATGAGCATGCTGGCAAAGGTGAAGACAATGATTTATTGTATCAAACCGCTGTGAATTATTATTCAGATAGCACACCTTCAATGCTCTCCATGTCATGTATGGCACATATGAAGGGGTAACGCTGTCAGGGAAACCTTCTGGCACCACATATGATCGTATGAATGACAATAAATCCTGCAGAATATATTCAGCATAAACAAAAGAGCAATATGCCTCAGAAACTAATTGACGAAGGTCATCTTTTATTCAAGGTTTAATTTCATTTTCAACTGATGTACTTTACCCCGATTTCACTTCAACCACTAACTTGACTTTTTGCACGAAAGCCACTATACTTTCGGAAAATTCTCATCTTGACCAAAATTTAGTGTCTAATCGGTGCCTAATTCGTGCCCTAATCCGCGAATTTGGCGTCAGGATGAGATTTTCCCAAAAGTATAGTGGTTTTATGCAAAAAAATAATAATAAGTATAGTGGTTCAAGTTAAAGTCGGGGTAAAGTACAATGGTTAAAAATGAAATTAAACCTTTCTTCAATCTTATGAAAATAATGGGATCATGCCTGAAAAGGACAATTTATAACATCAACATAGATTCACATTATATACATACATTTGTCATCATCCAGAACCATAAGATGAACTAGGACACAGCTTATCAGCCAAAAGAGTATGGAAAACCCACCTTGGCGATGTTCAAGCCAAAAAGGTACCAAATTTCTAACTTCGCATTTAACATTCACTTTTTTCTTAGTATTACACTCTTCATCTCTAATTTGTTCCAAATACTCCAAGTTTGGGTATGTGCATCATCTTTAAACAAACCCTACTATGGGTTCCTTTTTCTGTTTATTTCTAAGCTCCGCTATTTCTCAGTTGACTGTCTATCTCATTATTGCATCCTTCACTCGTCACTCCCTCGTAGTCTCTCATCACCCTTCACTCCTGTTAGTCTCATCCAAACTGAATCAAAAAATAGTCATATAGCAATAATAGTACCAAAGGTGTTGAGAACACTCTTTCTACGGCAATAAATACTGTTATCATTGCTTAGTTACGAGCATTCCTTTTTCTTTTCTTTTCCATTTTAATTTTTATATGGTTACAGGAATCATTGTCTGACCTGAACTAGTGCCGGTTTTGAATTTTCGTAATTCACTAATATTTGTTTCACTTTAGGCTAGACAAATACACAAAAGTTTACTAGATATGTGCTTTACGTTGGCTAAAAGCACAATTTCAAGAACAACATGCCAAAGTTAACACCTTCAAATTGTAGATGTCCAAAATAATTTAACAAACGAAAATTGAGGGAAAAACAAAAAACTATTCCCATTGGAATTATAGAGCTGAAAAAGCATAAAAAGCCCAGTAGTGGTTTCCCTCCTTGACTAAGAAGTTTTTATTGAAAAAATTAAATAATAATAATTCAAAAACTGCAAATATGGAAAAGTAGAAATAATCCACCTACAACACAAGCATGCAAAATCAAAAGCAATCAAAACAGAGCAGCATTTAAGAACATGCCAATTTAAGAGAGAGAGAAACTGACATACATCAGCAGGAGATTGTTGAGTCTGCAAACTGACAGAACGGATCGTTCCCTTTTTAAATTTCATAGAACCACCATCATCAGCGAAATACTTAAACCGTCTCCCATCGATTTCCTCAAAACAAATCAATCTCAAACTGGAATCAACGAATTGTTCTTCAATTAGTCCAAATCCAGCCTGCTGGTGATGCCTAAAATTGGCAGCACTCTCCGGCGCACTCAACGACGAGGACGGAGACGGCGGTGCAGAAGCGAGGTCGGCGCTGATACGGAGAGTTTCACGGACAAGGAGGCGGGCGTCCTGCGACGATGTTATGGTTGGGGAGGGAGAATTTGATGGCTTGTTGAACTTCATTGTGTGAGGGGTGGGGAATTGGAAGGGTGAGAGTGAAATTTATGAGAGTTGAGGGAGCATTGGGATTGACGACGACGGTGTTTGCATTTTGTTGTGCATAGGTCAGGTGGATGGGAAAGTGAGTTCAACGGGGATTCAGAGGTGGCAGTGGAAGAGAGAGAGAGAGAGAGAGAGAGGAAGAGAGAGAAAGAAAGCGTTTTGTTTTGTTCTGTTTATGTTACATTTTGACCACTTTGGGATTTGAAATGCGCACTATAGTCCTTGTTGACTGTTGAGAAACAAATGTCCCTTGTATTTACGTGCTTTTGATAAAATGTTTGCTTCAATTTCAGAGAAGTTAGCTCTACTGCTGATGCAACCGTTTTTAATCCCAAAATAAATTTAATTCTCTCTCCGTTTCTAAAATACGAAAAATTAATTTGTTTCACAAATATTATTATAATTCAACAATATTTGCCAAAATCTCGTAAAAAACGCATTTTTTCATAACCTTATGAAAAAACAGGTTTTAAAGTTACCGTAAAACCCGTCACGCTCTGCCCCTTTCTCTCTTCTTCTTCATCTACAAATTCGACGTCTCTTGAATCTGCCGCAACTACAGAAAACATTTTCTCTTCCGACATCATTGTCATCGACGGCGACGGTATGTATTTTCGGCCACCGAAAATGCCTCCAGCAAACAGGGCCTTTCGATGAATCTGGAGTCCATGATTGACGCAATATTAGTATTTTTGGTGATTTATTATGAAATTAAACCTTAGATGCAAGCGTGTGAATCTTTTGAAAATTTGTGTGCAATTTTGTTCCAATTTGTGATTTAATAGAGACCTTTTGATTTGGACACATCTGAAATGCTGAAGTATAAAGAATGTTGTAGTGGATGAAGGGTTTAATAATTGAGTACCAGTGTTGTAGATAAAGAGTGCCAGCGTTGGACATAGAAAGTGCCGGTGCATGTGTGCAATTAGATGCCAGTGCATGTGTTTTGGAGTGTCAGTGCATGTGTTTATGAGTGCCAGCAAAAAAGAGTACCAGTGTTTGGTAGTGTAACAAAGTGTCAGTGTTAGTGTAACAGAGTGCCAGTGTGAAGAGTGCCAGTTCATGTATATAAAAGTGCCCGTGTAAAAAGCGTCAGTGTTAGTTTAAAAAAGTGCCAGTGTTAGTGTACTGGTACTTTGTTAAACTGGCACTGGCACTTTGTTACACATGCACTGACACTTTGTTAAACTGGTACTGACACTTTTTTACACTGGCACTTTGTTACACATGCACTGACATTTTGTCACACTGGCACTTTGTTAAACTGGCACTGACACAAACGGAGAAAACAAAACACATTTTTTCTAAATGCCAGAAAAAACGCATTTTTTGTAAGACCAACTCACAACATTTTAGTATATTTTTCATATTTGTATCTAACATTTATTCACTAAACCTTTAATATTCTTTAACAATAAACTTCAATACTCCCTTTGTTGCAAAATACTTTTAATTTAAAAAAATTCACACATATTGAGAAAAATAATCAATATATATCAAATACACTAAATTATCCTTTAGATATTTCAATTATCTAGGCAATTATTAAATAAGGACAATTTAATCAAAGTATGACAAAGTTTTGTGAAATAATGTAAAACTGTAATTATTTGGGAGAAAAAATATCTCCTAAAATTGCAAGTATTTGGAAACATAAAAGTAATCAAGGTTAGTATAACACTTTTAACATACTCTCTATCTCTATGCGGCCCAAAATAACTGTCACTTTTTTTTGGGGTTTTACCAATTAAAAAAAAAAAAAATCAATTATTATTATGACCTATTGATATAGCGAGAGCAATGAAGAAAATCAGCAGATTGAAATTTGCAGACTTGGACAGACGGCATGGTGAGTCGTGCGACAGAATTGGACATGGAGCACGACTCGTGCTTACAAGCACGACCCGTGAAGAAAACCAGCACGAGTGTTTTTGTTGTCACGCCTCATACCACGAATGAAGAAGTAAGGAACGACTCGTGAAGGCGGTCACGAGTCGTGAGGAACGCTATTTCAGAATCCGATTATTTCCTAATTTCCTGTTTTGACGATTTGTTTTGGGTATTTTTGTCTTTTGTTTAATTTCGTTTTCCTTAGGGTTTTAGGTTATTGTTGGGAGTATAAATACTCTTTTAGGGATTTTATTTGGGGGAGTTGAATTTTGATAAATTATTTTGTTTGCTTTGCAATTGTGAGTCTTCATTGACTTGTTGAAGGTGGATTCCTTCTGCTCTTCGAGGTTCTCATCTTTTAGGTGTTAATCTTGCCAAACCTTAATTCGTGAATTCGAATTGGGTCAAATAGTTGTTGATTCAATTATTTGCCTATCTTTTTTAATTTCCGCTGCAACCCTTTACATCAGTTGGTATTAGAGCAAAGACGATCCGAGAAACAAGATGGCCAACAACGAAGGAAACAATAACACCCAAGATATCCTGGCACAACTAGCCAACAACTTGATAGCGATGCAGACACAGATGCAAGAAGATCGCCGCAGATCTGAGGTGGAAGCTGCAACTTGTCATACAGAACTTTTGGAGGCTTTGCGAGGATTAAATATGGGTGGTGGTGGCAACCGTGGCAATCCAGGTGGTGATCGGGCTGAGTTCATCCACAACAATCGGGGTGGTGGCGAAGAGGCCATCGTTTTGAATTCGGTAAAACAACGACCAAAGATAAGGGCGGATATTCCTACTTTTAATGGTGAGTTATCTATCGAAGACTTTTTAGATTGGATTACTGAAGTTGATAAATTTTTCGGTTTAATGCAAGTTGAGAATGTTAGGAAAGTACCTTATGTTGCATATAAATTGAGGGGTGGTCCTGCTGCATGGTGGGATCAACTTTGTAAGAAGAGGTTACGTGATAGATTGCCTCAGATTCGTACTTGGGATGAGATGAAAGAGGCATTAAAAGATAGATTTTACCTATTGATTATGTGCAAAGCTTATTTTCTAAATTTCGACCGCACCTAAGGTAGTCGTAATGTTAAGGAATATGTGCATGATTTCTATGCTCAATCGGCTCGTAACGACTTGATTGAATCTGATTCTCTAGAAATCTCTAGGTTTGTTGATGGTCATCGAGTTGATATTAAGAATAGGGTGGAATTATTTACCAATTTCTCTTTGAATGATGCTATTTCAAGGGCGGAGAAGGTTGAGAAATAATTGGTTTCAGCTTTTCAGCCTCACCCTACAGCCAAGAAGGTGGGTAATTCGTCTTTTCCTATTAGCCCTATTCAATCTTCAGTTTTCCCATCCACAGTCAAACAACCTGCGACACAAGCTTCGGGTTCTAAGGCGGTTGAGGTTGCTAAAGCAACTGCTCCTGTTGTTCAAGCACATAAGAATGCTAATCCATATGTCAAAAACTATGGCACCAAGTGTTTCAAATGTGGGGAGGCAGGCCATATTTCCAGTGGTTGTCCTCTTAGAAAGAATGTGCATATGGTGGATCGCGAGGATGGTAATGATGATGGTAATGGTGAGATCGTTTATATCGATCCTAATGGGGATGATGAGGAATGCGGGGACCATGAGTCGTATGTGGTTCGTAAACTTTCATTGCATACTCCCGTGGAAGAGGTTAATCCTGCTCGACATAATATATTTCGTACAATGGGTAAGGTCAATGATATGGCAGTCCAAATTATTATTGATAGCGGAAGCAGTAAAAACTTGGTGGCACGTGGTTTGGTAAATAAGCTCAAGCTTGAGGTGCGTAACCATCCATCTCCTTATGTTGTTGGGTGGATCAATGCTACTGGCTCTTTGAAGGTCACACATCAGTGTATCATTCCTTTTGCTATTGGCGAATATATGGATGTGATTATTTGTGACATTGTGGATATGAGCGCTGGCCAGTTGTTGCTTGGGAGGCCATGGCATTCTGATGTTGGGTCTATGCATTGTGGGCGGACTAATGTGATCAGTTTTATGAAGGATGGTGTCAAGTTTATTCTTTGTCCATTGAAAGCTAAAGGGTTACACGGTAGCAGAGGGGCCATGAAAGGAATTATTTCCTTGTATGTTCCCAAATCTCTTATTTCAGGTACTGCTGCACATGGAGCTATGAAAAGCAAAACTAATCGGGTGGAACCATCCGTTCATAAGAAGGCTCCGATACAAGCGGCGAGAAGACCCAAGAAGGAGGTTTCATGCTCAAGATATATGACGTTTATGCCCAAGAGACGTGTTCCTTTTTCGGTACATGATTCAGGGACGAATCATTTTAAAGAAGGGGTGTATGATGTAGCGAGAGCAATGAAGAAAACCAACAGATTGAAATTTGTAGACTTGGACAGACGGCATGGTGAGTCGTGCGACAGAGTTGGATACGGGGCACGACTCATGCTTACAAGCACGACTCGTGAAGAAAACCAGCACGAGTGTTTTTGTTGTCACGCCTCGTACCACGAATGAAGAAGCAAGGAACGACTCGTGAAGGCTGACCACGAGTCGTGAGGGACGCGATTTCAGAATCCGGTTATTTCCTAATTTCCTGTTTTGACGATTTGTTTTGGGTATTTTTGTCTTTTGTTTAATTTCGTTTTCCTTAGGGCTTTAGGTTATTGTTGGGAGTATAAATACTCTTTTAGGGATTTTATTTGGGGGAGTTGAATTTTGATAAATTATTTTGTTTGCTTTGCAATTGTGAGTCTTCATTGACTTGTTGAAGGTGGATTCCTTCTGCTCTTCAAGGTTCTCATTTTTTAGGTGTTAATCTTGTCAAACCCTAATTCGTGGATTCGAATTAGGTCAAATAGTTGTTGATTCAATTATTTGCCTATCTTTTTGACTTTTTTAATTTCCGCTGCAACCCTTTACATCACTTATTGAAAACACTACCAATTTTATATGTATCATTAGTTTTTCTCCTCTATAGTCTATAATACTCCACTCAATAAAACAATTAATGAATTGTTTCAAGTTTTAATGCAAGGATAAGAGTGGAAGTTTAATACTATTAATCCAAAAGTGACAATTATTTTGAACAAAAAAAATTGCTCAAAAATGATAATTATTTTGGATCGTGGAAAGTATTTCTTAATATTATGTGTATAATGAGTTTTAATGACATTATTTTAAATTTTAAAATCAAAAGGAATATCTTTATTAATTTAATTGACTTTAAAGTTATTAATGGTTGAAATGGTGACAGATTTTTTTAATTAATTGCTTAGCATACGTGACCCTTCTATACAAATTCGGCAATGGTCCCCCTTCATCTGGCAACAATGTTCGATCAATCCATTAAATTTCATTTTATGTTTAATTAGCGATATAAAATTTAAATTTAGTGAATCCACAATTACAAATCAATCTCAATTACTCATAGTCGCGTGAATGTGGGTAGCTTTTGGGTGTGGGAATTAAGGAAAAGTGATGTAAGAAAGAGAAAAAGTTAAATGTTGTGAGTATGAAAAATTAAATAGGAGAGAGAATGAGTGGGAGGAATAGTGAGGAGAGAGAATGTTGTGAGTGTAAAAATGAAGTAGGAGAGAGAATGAGTGGGTAGAATAGTGAATATTCTTTGCCATTTTGGGAAGTTTGCATTTACGTGGGACGGACCAAAATAGAAATAAGTATATAATAAGAAATGGGGAGATGTGACAAGTTGAACACTGCCCATTTAAGCGCACGATCGGTGTACATCCCCTTCTTTAGTGTTGCAACTTGCAAGTACGGGTAAATCAAAAATTCAATTCGGTACAGTTTAATTGCATGTCAATTTGACGTGCATTGAATATCACATGTTTATTTTAGATTCATTTATTCTAATTTAGATGATTTATCTCATTTATCAATTTCACTCGCACAACATATTTCATGTAACACAATTATTATTTGGTCAGCTACATTGTATTCAAAATTTTATTTGCTAAGGAATTAGCTGATCACTATCTCTATCACTGTCACTATCCAACCAAGAGATTGGTAATTCACTCTCATAATTTCAATGAAACGTAGTTACGTAGACCGTCTAGTTAGGAGCCGTTTATTTGGTTAGACAGTTAGACTACTAGTCTACTACTCCTTTCTTTTTTTTTTTCTCTTTTTTTCTACTCCCAATTAACCTTCCCTTTGTTTACTTTTTTTTTAGGACCATAAGTGATGACGCCAATTTAGAGTCTCGCTACTTTAGGATAACCGGTTTTTATACGATCCTTGGGATTGATCAATCTTGAAGACAAAAGACAATAATCGAGCTCGAGATAGAGGCTTTGTGAGTGCATCATCAAGTTGGTCATTCCCTAAGATGTGATGTATACAAAGGTTGTGATGAGCCCGTACCTGCTGGACCGGGCCCACGCTCGATCTGATCCAAGAAATCGGTGACATGGCATTTCCTAAACCGCTGAGGTGAAGACCGTGGACAGATAGACCCCTGAGGTCAAGATCGCGTTCCTCCCCGCATCATCCTTCTCTAAGACCGGAGGGACCCTGACCGCTGGATTGGTACCCGCAGGAGGTATGACCGCTCCATCCGTGCCCGCGTCAAATACCTTTGACCGCGCCCAAGATGTTGACTGCGGGCTCATACCTGCCTCCCGGTTATCTCACCTGCCTCCCGGTTAATGTCAAGCCTTACTGAGCAAGTTAGCTTACTGGCTCTGACATGCAAATTGCCGGCTCCCCCATCACGCATTCAATGCGGCTCAGACAGGCGCCTACTATTTCATTTAATGCGCCAAGCCATATACACGGCTCATGTCCCTTTCAGTCATGTCCCCTTTACAGTCAATGTTCCCTTCCTGACAGGGCCAATTAGCTGCGAACACGTGTAGGCGGTCAAATACCAAAGTGCCCTCTAGGGCTGATCTCATTGCTTACATCAACAAGCACCTCTCTATTGCCTATAAATAGAAGACCTTTGTCCCCTTGGGCAAGGTAAGTTTCAAATATATTGAGTAAGCCATATTATTCTCAAACCCTAAACACTCACTCACACTCAAGGTATTTCAAGCCTTATTTACTCAGTAATCTTACTCTCACACCCGAGGGCCTGAGTTGGATTAACATCCAACTTTAACCTTAACGGTGCTTCGTTTGTGTTGTGTTATAGGTACCACAAACCATCCAATATATCAAGCCAAATATCCTTGAACCGCTCTTGACCCTGAAAAGCTTGGCGTCATCAGTGGTTCCATTATCGGGAAAATGTCATTTGTTTTCTCGTTAAAAAATCTTTGTTTTCAGGCACACTTTGTGTTCAAAACAGCTGACTGTCAAAAGGCTCTTCTTTTCAGTCATTTTCTTCTTTTCCAAATATGTCTAAAACTTTGGAAAACGTTGATCATTTAACCATGCATACGGATGACCAGGCCTCACCCTCCAATGTCCGTAAAGACAAGCCTACTACCTCTGTTTTTAATAGAATGGGGGCCCGTTCCCAGCAACAACACAGTCTTTCCCAGCTCAACGAGCTATACACCGGCTAACCGATGAAGCACGAGCTGAGAAAGCCCAAGCCCTCCTAAAAAATAGCCCAAAAACTCCCCTAGCTCCTATAAAGAACACCGCCTTAAACACTCCACTCTTCCCGGAGCAAATCTTGAGGAGGCAAGAGATTCTGGCCTCCAAATCCAAGCTGGTCGCTGAGGCCATGGCCATCGCCGACGCTCAAATGGAGATGTTTGAAATAGAGGCCAACGGCGGGCTACAGTTCCCTCAAGGGTCACAAAGGTTCTCCCAACGAGCTTCCGCTAACTCGCTTGCTAGTTAAGCTAGGGGGCAAATCGGGTTGAATCTACCCTTGATCGCGGACATCTAGACAAGCGCATTGTGGTGTATGTGGATGATAGCGAGGAGGTTGGGGAAGAAGCACAATCAAACCGCCGTGCGAAGTCCCAAGCCAGACCCTTGGCTCCGGCCAAGGAGAAAGTCGTGACTCCACGTGCTAAAAAACTGAAGGTTGATAATCAGAGCCCTGAGTTTGTCGAATTTATGCAAAAGATGTGGAAGACCCATCAAAAGGCAGCCCAGAAGTGTGGCCGCACCATGGACGCCTTCAGCGACAAGATCGCGCGGGCACCTATTCAGAGGGGCAAGCCACCCCAGATGGACACATATGATGGTTCAAAAAATGCCAAGAGCCATATGGGACGATTTGAGGGACAAATGGCTCTATTCTCCTCGGACGAGTCGGTGATGTGTAAAGCCTTGGCTACAACTTCACTGGCAAGGCCCTGTCTTGGATGTTGGCTCTCAAACCCCGATCCATCCAATCTTTCAGTCAATTTAGAAACCTCTTTCTTAATGCCTTTGCTGGGGCCGGTGAGCCCGCTCGACCAAAGACAGATCTTGTCCGCGTCAAGCAGGCCCCAAATGAAGCCACAAAAGATTACATCTCCCGGTTCAGGAAGGTGAGCGAGGAGATTGTGGACTTAGAGGAGGGGGACATCAGGCTCTGTTTTAAGGGCGGCCTCAGCTCCTCTTTCCTCAAGATGAATTTTGCCTCTAGCCGGCCAAAAACCGTGGAGGAAATGTATGAAAGGGCCTCTGCCATTGCATCTTCTGAAGAGCCCAATGTGCCCGCTCCCCGAGCTTCAGCAAAAGAAAGGATAAGCCAAGTTCAGGAGACTACCCCAGAGCCTGCCCGCACCAACAACCAGGGCAAGAACCGAGGCCGTGGGTCGGATAAACTCCGAAAAACAGTGGATGAAACAGTTTATACCCCACTCACCGAGCCACGAGTGGTAATCATGAGGGCCTCAAACTTCCCCCCTCCTCCCCCAATTCTCCGAAAATTAAATGAGAGGAGTAGGACCAAGTTCTGTGAATATCACAACGACCACGGACATGGCACGAGAGGCGCTTCCGAAGAGCGAATTATTCAACAGAGAATCAACGACGGGGAGCTAATCAAATGGGTTAAGGGAAATAACAATGCCGCCAATAACAATAATCAGCAGCGGGCACGAGGCACGCGTGGCCCGGAGAGGAATGAGAGAGACACTTACGATGATGATTTGGGGGATTATGACATTAATTTCATTGGTGAGGAGCCTCCCTCCAACAAACAACTCTCCATTCAGATTCGAACACTGGAGAAAGTTTTCTCAGTCCCTCCAATGGCTCCTGAGGAAGAGCAAGAAATAGGATTAAAAAAGAGTGAACTTGCCTCCTCCCTATTTCACTTTACTCAGCCCCTAACTATTCATATGAAAATCAACCGGGCCAACATACATCGAGTTTTGGTTGATACAGGCGCGGCCAGGGACATACTCTACTACCACACGTTGGTAAGCATGAGAATGACCGAGGCTAACCTGACTTCTTATGCGGGCATGCTTGAGGGGTTCACTAATCACGCTGTGGGGGTAAAGGGGACGATTGTGTTTGAAGTAACTATTGGGGAAAAACCCATGCAGAAGACGGCCAAAATTACATTCATGGTGGTCGATCTTCCTTTCCAATACAATGCCATTCTCGGCGTAACTGCTCAGGTCGAATTGGGAATATTTTCTTCCGTTCCCCATCAAAGGGTGAAATTTAACACCCCAGGCGAGGTTGCTACCATCAAGAATCAGTCCGGGAGATTCCTCCGAGCACTTGAGGAGAAGAGAAAAGCTAATAAAGGCCAGATGTCCTGCCCGCAGATAGAGGGCGAGGACAAATCGAAAAAAGGAAAAGCCCTTGCACTGGTGCCGGCGCCCATTCCAATTGGCATGCTTTCTTTCCATACCACTAAGGTGGAGCTCAAGACGAGCAGAAAATCAAAACAGTTGGCCCCTATAGAGGGAGGTTACATTGATAGGGGAATTGAGGGAAAGATTGACCGCGAGATCATATACTCCATGGCAGCGCTGACCGGAGCCCAGGTCAACCCCCCAACTATTGTCATTGACTCCTTGCACAATCGTGAAATCAGTGACCTTCAACCTAACGACGAGCTCGAGGAGGTGGTAATCAACTTCCACTTCCCCGAGCAAACTATTAAGGTCGGGTTGGAAATTCACTGCGAGGAGAGAAGGATCCTCATTGAGTTCCTTCGAGCAAACTATGATGTGTTTGCCTGGAGGGTGGAGGATATGCAGGGAATAAGCGAGGACGTAATCCTCCATAAAATCAATGATGACCCATCCTTCAGGAACATTCATCAAAAATCAAGGTACTTCTCCCCAGAGAAAGAAATTGCGATCAAGGAAGAGGTGGAGAAATTGCTCAAAGCGGGGATAATAAAGGAGATTTCCTACCCCAAATGGCTAGCAAATGTAGTAATGGTCAAAAAATCCAACGACAAGTGGAGAATGTGTGTTGATTTCATGGATCTCAACAAGGCATGCCCCAAGGACTGCTTCCCTCTTCCTCGCATAGATAGATTGGTGGATTCAATAGCCGGTCACAGAGTATTGAGCTTCATTGACGCATACTCCGGCTACCATCAAATCCAGATGGCTCCTGAAGATGTCCGCTCCGTAGCTTTCATCGCTGCGGGCAAGACTTACTGTTACACCATGATGCTCTTCGGGCTAAAAAATGCAGGAGCCACCTATCAGCGAATGGTCAATCTTGTCTTCAAAAACCAACTGGGGCAGAAACCTTGAACCCTACATTTATGACATGGTTATAAAAACCAAGGAAAACTCCCACGAGCTCGACGTGGAGGAAACCTTCCAAAACTTGCACCGCAATAACATGAAACTAAATCCCCTAAAATGTGCCTTTGGGGTAAAGGCGGGCAAGTTCCTTGGATTCATGGTCAACCAGCGAGGAATAGAGGATAATCCCGAAAAAAGCCAAGCGCTGTTGGACATGAAACCTCCTACTTGCGTGAAGGATGTACAGAAACTCAATGGTCACATCACCGCACTTGGCCGCTTCATCTTGCGGTCTGCAGAGAGATGCCTCCCCTTCTTCAAAACTCTAAAAGGGGGGAAGAGAGCTGACGAATTTGCATGGAGTCAGGAATGTCATCAAGCTTTTGAAGAAGTTAAGACATACCTCGGGCAGCCACCTCTACTCAGCAGCCCGGTGCCCGGGGAAGAACTTTTACGTTTTTAGCGGTCAACGATACGCAGCCGCTGTTCTTGTAAGGGAGGATAATAACTCCCAAAAACTAGTTTATTATGTATCTAAGGCATTGTTCGCCGTAGAAGAGCGTTATCTTAATATAGAGAAGTTAGCTTACGCCTTGCTTGTATCTGCTCGAAAATTAAGAGCTTACTTTTCTGCACACCCTATTACTGTACTCACTGAGGCCCCGCTTAGAAAGGTTTTACACAAACCAGAGTCCTCGGGGAGAATGCTAGCTTGGTCTATCGAACTCACTGAGTTCCAGATCACCTACTCCCCGAGAAAGACAATCAAAGCGCAGGCCTTAGTTGATTTTGTGGTAGAATCATCATTTAAATTGGCGGACAGCGACCTTGGAAAAAGAAAGCGGGCAGAATCAGAAGAAGCCCCAGATAGCTCGAGCACTGAGATTATACAGCCAAAGGAGCGTCCATAAGAAGTGTGGACTTTATTCGTGGACGGCTCTGCGAGCAAATTAATTAGTGGAGCGGGCATACTCCTGATCGCACCCTGCGGGGAGAAATTCAAAAGAGTCTTGAGATTCAAGTTCGAGGCATCAAACAACCAAGCTGAGTATGAAGCGATTATAGCGGACATGGAATTGGCAAGAGACTTAGGAGTTCAGAATATTGAGATCAACATTGACTCTCAGCTCATAGTAAATCAAATTAGGGGGGAGTATGACACAATCAACCCAGTGCTAACTCAGTACTGCGGGCTTGCAAAAACCCTTATCAAAAATTTCACCTACTATGAGCTGAACCAAGTCATGAGGGAGGATAACACAGAGGTTGACCTCCTCTCCAGAATAACCGATCAAGAAATCATAGACTTAGAGACAGATTGCCAAATAGAGTTCACGGAGAGACCTGCTATAGATCGGATTCAGATAAACCATATTGAGGATCAAGTAAGGGACTGGATGGATGAGATCAAGGATTACATCGAGAAGCAAACCCTCCCTGAAAATCCAGCAAGGGCTAGAACCATTAGAACGGTGTCCGCGAAATACCTCGTTCTCGATGGGGTACTTTTTCGACGATCATTCACCAAGCCTTTGCTAAGATGTGTCAAAACTCACATGGTCACCAACTTACTTTATGAGGTTCATGAAGGAGTTTGTGGCGGACATCCAGATGCTCGCACTCTCTCAGACAAGATCAAATTCCAAGGATTCTTTTGGCCTACAATGAGAAGAGATGCGCAAGAGTACGTAAGAAAGTGTGACAAGTGCCAAAGATTTGCGGACATCCCTAGACTACCATCAACAGAGCAAACTTTGGTTGTACCATCGTGGCCGTTTGATACGTGGGGGATTGATCTCATTGGACCATTCCCAACTGCTCGAGGAAGCATTAAGTATGTCGTTGTGGCCGTGGATTATTTTACCAAGTGGACAGAAGCCAAGGGCTTAGCCACTATCTCCGAGGAGAATACCATCAGTTTTGTCCACGATCACATCTATTGTCGATTTGGAGTTCCACGAGCAATAATTTCGGACAATGGCACCCAATTCTCTGCAAAATTCACTGCTGAATGTGTGAGAATGAAGGTGCAACACCGTCAGTCCGCAGTTGCTTATCCTCAGGGAAATGGCCAAGCCGAGGCCGCGAATAAGGTAGTCCTGACCGCCCTAAAGAAAAACTTGGAGGGACGAGGAGGATGATGGTTGGACGAGCTCCAGACCGCATTGTGGGTTGTCCACACCACAATAAGAAATTCTACAGGAGAAACTCCTTTCTCGCTCACGTATGGGTCAGAGGCAATGGCTCCAGTTGAGGTAGTCCTACCCTCGTACAGAGTCACATACTTCGATGAGTCTCAAAACGAGGCAAACAAAAGGTGTGACCTGGACGATCTCGAAGGAAAGAGAATGCGGGCAAATGAAAAAATGGTGAACTACAAGCAGAAAGCGAAGAAGCACCACGATAAAAGAGTAAATAGGAGGAGTTTTTCAGTTGGAGATTGGGTACTCAGAAATGTGGAGGTCCAAGGGACCCAACCTGGTTTCAACAAGCTGTCCCCGAAATGGGAGGGTCCATATGAGGTCACCAAAATAATCAAAGAGGGCACCTACATATTGCGATCAAAGGAAGGAAAAGATCTCAAGCATGCTTGGAATAGCGATCACCTCAGAAAGTACTTCTTTTGATATCTTTGTAAATTTTTGAGGGAGTATGGACCCCTATATATATGAGTGAGAAGTTGCCATCAATTTTTTGTGCAAAACTGTTGTAACTTTATTCCCACCAGCCTCAAAAGGCTAGAGTGGATGCCCGCAAGCGGATGCCAGTGGGTTCAAGGGCCAACATATGAGCTCCTACCTATTGATGCGCAAATATCCATTAAGATCCGCAAGCCTATATGTGTACAAAGGCCGTTACGCCCGTACTTGATCGCGGGGAGGATACGCTGTCCTGCCCGCGTGACACTACCAAGAAAAAGTGGATATAGATGCAAGTGGGGACAAAGGCCAAAGCCCGGACCCACTAAGTGCGCGAAGGCCCTCGTTAGGGCTGTTACTCGCATGCCTGTATGTAACAAAGGCCTACATATAAGCCCGCTTACATGATCTCCACAAGACCCTCACAAAAAACTCCAAGGAGTTTTGAATAAAGGGTCAAAAAGCGTGAACCACCAATAAGTGGATACAGACGCCGGTAGGTTAAAGGGCCAATATGCTAAATATGCTCATACCTACTATTGCGTAGACTGTAGCCTCACGGCCACACTCTACATGCCCTATAAAAGTAGCTTGCCTTGGCTGTTTTTGACTTACACCACGGCTCGCAAGGCTGGGAATAAGTGTAAATGGATGGGAGTGATCAAAAGAGTTTAACAAAGCCAAATAGACAAACGGGGTTAAGGCCTCAAAGTTTGCCACAAGGCCAAACAAACGCGGTCACGGAGAAATAGGGCTGACTCTCACAAAAAACCCAAGAGGTTTTGAAAAAAGAGTTAGGAAAACTCAAAAAACGCGGGCACAAGGCCTACTAAGCTCTTAACCGCGGAAGGAGAGTATAAAATTTAATTGTTAGTCAAAAACGCTGGAAAAAGTAAAGGCAAGAACGCAAGTACTAGGGTACTCAAATATTGCCAAACACTAAAAACAGCCTAAGAGGACAAGCAATTAAGAGAGCGATCAAAGAAAACAGTTAAGAAAATACTTCTATTGATATGGAAAAATGATTACAAAGTCCTACAATCTATTACAACAAAAGAAAAACAAAAATCCTAAGCTAAAGGAGCTTGCCCCTCGGGATCTTCTGAGGCTGGGGTTGGCGAAGGAAGGCTATTCACAAGAAGATCCGTGATGGGATCAAAGGCGGGCTCAGTGGAGACCAGGGTAGGAGCTGCCCGCGCGGGGAAAATATCACCAATGGCCGGTCCGTTGGGAAGGACGCGAGCAATGGCATCCTCGTAGGACATCTCCTCGTCCCCAAATCTGAGGCCATCCACTTCTCCAATCAGGTCTGTGGCCGTGACTTCAGCCACTGGGGGCATGGAGGCCGCTGCGGCCAGCTCCAAACCCTTGACCTCCTCCTCGGACAAGGGAACTAGTGCGTGCCCGGGAAGACACACAGCATCAGTAGCCACCAGCGAGCCAATAATGGCCAACTGCTGAGCTGAATATCTACCTGTGGCAGCAAAGTTGTGTAGCTGCGTCCTGCAGGCAGCCTCATACTGAGCACCTCCTTCGGCGGCCAGGAGGTTCTTGAACTCCTCGGAGTTCTTGAACTCCTCCACAGCCTCCCTACGAGCAGCCTGCAGCGCAGTCTCCCCCTCCACCTCCAGCCACTTATAGAGGAGCAGCTGCTCGGATAGCTCATCCACTTTAGCCTCCAAGGTCAGCACGGTTGCCTTGGTGACCTCCAACTTGGCCGCGAGCTCTTTGAATAGAGGCTCCCACTCGGCCTTGCGTCCGCGGAGCTCATTCCGCTCCCCCTTTGCCTTCTTCAGGTCCTTCTCCACCTCCGTCAACCGGTCAGAGAAGCCCTTAAGATTGGCCTCTTTTAGTGAGAGGGCCTTCTCCTTTTCATCAAGGGTGGAGTTCAAGACCGCCACCTTCTCCTGCGTCTGCTCCAGCTCGCGGAGCTTGCCCGCCAGAATTTTGGTGTTGGCCTCAAGATCAGCGGACAGGCCATCGCAGCACTCCCGCAGTCTCAACACTTATTGCCCGCCTGCGGGGAAAGAGAGTTAGACAAAGTTCGCAAATTCAAAAAATGAAGCTATAAAGAAAGACAAGTCCAAACCTCAGTAAGGGCAAGGCCTATATCTCCCACCAGGGCAGAGGCATTCTCCTGGGCAACTACATTTTTGTAGAAGTCCGGGGAGTAGAGACGGTTGACAAGGCCGATCCCCACGGAAGAAAGAATGCCGCTTAGTTTTGGATAAATAAAACTATTTGAGATGTTAGTTAGTAGTGAAATTTTTTATAAAAACTTATATAAAAAAGTTAAGAACTTTAAAAGAAATGAATGTATATAATAGAAAAAAGAGGAACGGACAATATTATTTATTTTTTTAATTTTTTTTTTTTTGATAAATAAAACTATTTGAGATGTTGATTAGTAGTGAAATATTTTACAAATAGTTATATAAAAAAAGTTAAGAATTTAAAAAAAAAATGAATGTATATAATAGAAAAAAGAGAGACGGACAATAGCATTTACTTTTTTAATTTTTTTAATTATTTTTTGGATAAATAAAACTATTTGAGATATTAGTTAGTAGTGAATTTTTATGTAAAAAGTTATATAAAAAAGTTAAGAATTTTTAAAGAAATGAATGTATATAATAGAAAAGAGAGGGATGGACAATAGCATTTACTTTTTTAATTTTTTTTTGAATAAATAAAACTATTTGAGATATTAGTTAGCAGTGAAATTTTTTACAAAAAGTTATATAAAAAAAGTTTAGTATTTTTAAAGAAATGAATGTATATAATAGAAAAAAGAGGGGCATAGAATAGCATTTATTTTTTTTTAATTTTTAAAATTTTTTTTTGGATAAATAAAACTATTTGAGATGTTAGTTAGTAGTGTAATTTTTTACAAAAAGTTATATAAAAAAGGTTAAGAATTTTTAAAGAAATGAATGTATATAATAGAAAAAAGAGGGACGAACAATAGCATATACTTTTTAAATTTTTTTTTTGGATAAGTAAAACAATTTGAGATGTTGGTTAGTAGTGAAATTATTTACAAAAAGTTATATAAAAAAAGTTAAGATTTTTTAAAGAAATAAAAGTATATAATAGAAGAGGGACGGACAATAGCATATATACTTTTTAAATATTTCTTATATTTTTTTTTGAATAAATAAAACTATTTGAGATGTTGGTTAGTAGTGAAATTTTTCACAAAAAAGATATATAAAAAAGTTAAGAATTTTTAACGAAATAAAAGTATATAATAGAAAAGGGACGGACAATAGCATATATACTTTTTTAATTTTTTTATATATGTTTTTGATAAATAAAACTATTTGAGATGTTGGTAAGAGTGAAATTTTTTACAAAAAGTTATATAAAAAAAAGTTAAGAATTTTTAAAGAAATAATAGTATATAATAGAAGAGGGACGGACAATAACATATACTCCCTCCGTCCCAATAGTAGCTTCCCATTTTGTCATTTTAGGTGTCCCGTTAATAGCTTTCACTTTTCTTTTTTGGCAAAGGAATCTTTACTATTCCCTCCACTCATTCTCTCTCCTACATTATTTTAATACTCACAACACCATTATAATTTACTATTCTCTCCACTCATTCTCTCTCCTATTTTCAAATTACTCTCACAACATTTTTTCTTTCCCCCATTTTCTTAATTTGCGTGCTTGGCAAAAAATGGGAAGCAATTGTTGGGACGGAGGGAGTATACTTTTTTAATTTTTTTATATTTTTTTTGATAAATAAAACTATTTGAGTTATATAAAAATTAAGAATTTTTAAAGAAATAAAAGTATAAAATAGAAGAGGAACGAACAATAGCATATATATATTTTTAATTTTTTTATGTTTTTTTTTATAAATAAAACTAGACGTGGTCGGTTTATAAAACCGCCGGTTAGCCGGTTAAAAATCGGCGGTTGGAAATCACAAAAAACCTCAACCGGAATCGAACCGCCTAACCGGATAAACCAGTTAAGGTTTTGACGGTTAACGATTTTAACGGTTTTCCGATTAACCACCGGTTTGACTGTTTGGATCTGCTCGGTCGAGTCTTTGGTGTTGCTCGATCGAGCATACTCTTTTAGGGTTTAGGGTTTGAGGGTTGCTCGGCCGAGTCTTTGGTGTTGCTCGATCGAGCAACCCTTTTAGGGTTTAGAGGTTGAGGGTTGCTCGGCCGAGTCATATAGTAGTGCTCGACCGAGCATATCATTTTTCAGTTAATTTTTTACAGTTTTCGTTAACTTTGTATGTAATATATTAATTTTATTTTTTTTCAATTTTTTTTTGGATAAATAAGACTATTTTAGACTTAAGTTTACTACATACATTTTTTGCAAAAAGGTTTATAAAAAAGTTATGAATTTTTTAAGAAATAAAACTTAACGATTTTTTGAAAAAAGGTAACTTTTAATTTTTTTCAATTTTTTTTTGGATAAATAAGACTATTTTAGACTTAAGTTTACTACATACATTTTTTGAAAAATGATTTATAAAAAAAGTTATGAATTTTGAAAGAAATAAAACTTAACTTTTTAAAAGAAACAAAAGTATATAAAAGAAAAAATGAACGGTACCCTTAAATTTTATTAATTAAAATAAAATTACAAAGAGGGAGACAATCAACCTTACTCTTTTATAAATAAGGGGGGACATTTAGGAGCCTTTACCTCAACCTAACTATTACAATTAATTAAAAATAAATCTAATCTAAAGTCTAAACTAATCTAATTAAAATAAAAATTAATCTAAAACATCATTCATTCATTACTACTTTTCGTGGAGTCCTCGACTTCGTATTAATATCTTGGATCCAATAGATCCTCATCATAAGGCAAGTCTTGTTGCCTTTTTTCAGCTCTAACCCAATCGCCAAATAAAAGTTGATGTTTAAGTTTTTACTTGTTAGTTGAGAACGTCTTTCATCCAAAACATTTTCACCAACGCTAAATGCCGATTCAATCGCCACCGTTGAAGCGGGAGAGGCTAATACTTCTTTAGCAACTATGAAAAGTATAGGATAAATATCTTTCCTTCTTGACCACCATTGAAAAACATCAAATTCATTTGAATTTGGATCTTGATTTAATTCAAAGTTTGTAGTGAAATAAGTTTCTAACTCCACGAAAAGGTTTGATGATGATGAAGATGAACCTCGAGAAGGACCATATTTTTTACTATACAAATTTGCAAAAAAAACTATATGGATCCCCACTAGTAAAACTTGATTGAGAAGTAGATGAATCATCTGTTGGAACATTCCTATTCCAATAACCTGAAAGCACTCAAGTCTAGATTAAGTAAGAGAAGAAGATGAAGGCGGAAGCATGATACATGTTGAGTTCATCATGTTACTTGATGTTGTTCTTGCAAAGGAAGGAAGAGAAGAAGAAGAAAATCATGGAGGGAAATGTAGATCTTATTGATGATGAATGCCTTCCTTAGAACTCAGATTATAGAGAGAGTATATAAGGATGATGTAGTAGTTTCTAGGCTGATGGTAGACCTCTATATATAGGAAACAATGACACCTCATCAAGGGACTACACCCTTTCAATTAAGCGGTGTGAAATTACCATTCTGCCCATCATAAATAGGTAATTTTCACCTCGAGATTTCTACACATTTAATTAATATTCTATACTTTACAATAACATTATTTTAATGATTTATACATGTACGTCTACATGTCACTTATATTTGTTAAGTATACACATTTTGCAATCCATGTTCTTACAATCTCCCACTTGGATTGCCCAAACATGTGTTTATACTTTAACAAACCTTCATAAAATCATATTCATAATGTAAATGACAATCTATATGTGCACTTCATTGTCATTCTAAAACAATCTCGTCCATTAGTTTCACAAGTATAGGAACTAAAGGGGCAGTCGTTGTAATTGATTCGCAACTAAATCCACATTAATTACATATATATATATTCAACTAAATGACATAGATTAAGTATAGATGTGTAGCATGGAAAACTTAATGAATATATTAAAACATGTATATATATTCCATCAACTAGTCCTTATTAACCAAATGAGATCAATATGAATAAAACAAATCGCAAATAAAGCACAACACAAACTTCCACTATATTATGCATTATCAAAAGTCATTTCACCCATATGAACAGTATGCTCGTGAAACATCAAAAGAGATAACACTTTATAAAATGGATCCAATAACATGGAGTTTGATCCTATAAGTTGTATATCTATTTGTTCATTTTATACTTATTTCTCTTCCATAAGAGACATAACCATATGATGTCCTTCGACATCTTTGCATCCAAGAAATGTAATCGGAATACCTAATGATCTCAAAATGATCCGATTTTGTATACATAAGCATGTAGTTTAATGTTTTATAGGTACTTCATCATTCTTTTGGATGCGATTTAATGTTCTTCTTTCCGAATTGCTTTGGTATCGACCAAGCATCCCAATAATAAATGCAAGGTCTGGACGAGTACAGACTTGCACATACATTAAGCTTCCTACTGCCGGTGCATAAGGGATATTTTCCATATACTTGGATTTAAAATTAATTTTAGGACATTACTTTAAACTGAATTTATCTCCTTTAGAGGCAGGGGTGTCATGTGGTTTACAATTTTCCATGCTAAACCTTTGTAATACCTTCTCTATATAGCTCTTTTGAGATAATCCCAAAATACCTCGTGAACGATCATGATAAATTTGGATTCCCAATACAAAAGATGTCTCACCAAGATCTTTCATCTCAAATTTGTTTGAGAGAAATTTCTTAGTCTCCTTTAGAATGTCCTTATTATTACTAGCAAGTAAAATATCATCCAAATATCATCCACATATAAGATCAAAATTATAAATCTACTCCCACTGAACTTATGGTATGCACAATCTTCACCAAGATTCGTTTCAAAATCAAATGAAAGAATAACTTGATTAAATTTTAAATACCATTGACGAGAAGCTTGCTTGAGACCATAAATGGACTTCTTAAGTTTACAAACTAATTGATTAGTTTGATCTGAATTAGTCACCATTTCTGGTTTCCTTATATAGATGATTTCCTCAATGTTTCCATTGAGAAAAGCCGTCTTAACATCCATTTGATGAAGCTCAAGATCATAATGTGTCACTAATGCCATAATGATCATAAAAGAGGTTTTAGAAGATATCGGAGAAAATGTTTCTTTATAATCAATGCCTTCCTTTTGAGTAAATCCCTTAGCAACAAGACGTGCCTTATATCTTTCCATATTACCTTGCGAATCCCTTTTGATTTTAAATATCCATTTACAACCAATAGGTTTTGCACCTTCAGGCAATCGGAGAAGATTCCAAGCGTCATTGTCTTTTATTGATTTTAACTCTTCATTAATGGCATTGATCCACTTATGAGAATTAGGACTATTAATAGCTTCATGGAAGGTGATAGGTTCATCTCCCACTAAACCTAAGGTGTCCTTATTCTCCGCAAGATACACATCATAAATATCTGGAATAACACTTCTTCTTTCTCTAGTAGATCTACTTAAGAGCACCGGTTCATCCTCATTTTGAGGTTGTTGAATTTCCTCATGTCCAACATTTTCATGTTATCTGTTATTTACGGGAGTCTCTATATTATTTTGAATTGTATGTTCTTTGTTGAATTTCAGGTACAATTACTTGATTTTCAACAGGAACTAAAGTTTGAGGAACATAGAGTGGTTCCTCTAACTCTTCAAATTCAAAATCATTATTATTTCTCCCACTAAATTCAACATTCTCAAAGAACCTAGCATTGTCAGTCTCGAAAAATGTTCTAGTTTTCGGGTCATAAAATTTATATCCCCTAGATCTCTTAGCATACCCTACAAAGTAACTACCAACGGTTTTAACGTCCATACGAAGTTTTGTCGGTCCTTTGAAGCAACTCTATTGAGAATATAAGTAGCGGTTCTTTAATGCATCGCCTATAATGAGTGAGGTAAAGAAGTATAAGAAAAACATACTTCTTACCATATCCTTAAGGATTCTATTATGTCTCTCCGCTACACTATGCTAGGTTTGCCCGGCATGGTGTAGTGAGGGACAATCCCACACTCTTCAAGATAGCGAGTATAAAGGACCCGGATGTTATTCACCCAATACGTCCAATGATTGAGACTTTACATGAAGAAAATAATGTAATCATAACGAGAGTAATCATCCATGAACGTAATGAAATATTGTTGACCATTCCATGAAGGGTTAGTGAATGGTTCACAAATGTCCATATGAATTAGTTTCAAGACGTTTGATACTCTCAAAGATCCTATTTCCTTTAATGTTTGTAAATTTTTCTTTAAAACACTTTAATGCAAAAGGTTTTATCCGAAGTATCAAGTTATTTTAGGATTTCCTCTGATATAAGATTTATCAATTCTCCCTTTGGAGATATGACCCAAACGCTTATGCCATAGAATACAAGAATTTTCACTTGATACTTTGCTTAGTGCCTTTAGTTTTGGTTTCATTATTATGGGACTTATTCATTTTCTTGACTGTGTCAAGTAAATTAAGATTATCGATATATGACAAAGTACTAGTACCGACAAATTTGAAATTTAAAATAAAGATCACATTTATTATTACCAAAAGAACAAGAGTAACATTCCTTGTCCAAAATTGTGATAGATATTAAATTCCATCAAAAGGATGGTACAATGAATGTATTATTTAATACAAAATAATAGCCAGTACTTATCATTAATCTAAAAGTCCCTATGCCTATAACTTCAACCGGATTTTCAGCTTTCATATAGATGTATTTCTCATCTTCACTGGAGATTCGGTAATTCAGGCAACCCTACATACATGAACTAATGTGAGTTGTTGCACCAAATACAACCACCATGTATATTAAGGAATTGAAACCAAATTTGTCTTAGTACAAACAAGACCAAATGACATACCATTCTGAATTCGCCATTCGCGATACTTATGGTAGTCGTTCTTCATGCGAGTAAGGTCCTTGCAAAATAAGCATTTCTTGACTTTATGATCATTAAATGATCCCTTATGCTTCTTACTTGCAACCGCAATTTCCTTTCCTCTTCTCTTAATCCCACGAGAAAAAGTAAATGTTAAGTGAGTACTTTCTAATTTAAGATATTTCATCATATCTTCCTCTTGTGTCATATGTGAAAGTAATTCATTAATATTCCACTTGTACTTCTGACATTTATAGGTCACCTCAAAAGGACCAAATTGAGGAGGAAGATAGATCAAAACTAAGTGCACGAGCAAATCTTCCGAAATCTCTAACTTAAGTGCCTTTAGTTTGATCGAAAATTGAAATAATTCAATAATGTACTCCCGAAGATTTTCCTTACCCTTGTACCGAATGAAAACAAGTTTTCACAAAAATTCAAGAAAAAAACTCAGTATTTTCGATCTCAGAGACATTGTCAAAAAATGTCTTTGAAACTGCATTTTCCATGATCATTAGACTCACGCGGTTGGACCGTTCCCATTGCTCAACATTTTTCCGTTCTATAACGGTATTTCCTTTAGCGGAACTTGGTTCCCCTAATGCGTGATCGATGTCCATACATCCTAAGATCATCGTTATATTATTTTTCCAAGTTTTAAAGTTAATCCCATTAAGCATTGGAACATTGTTCATAGCAGTAGTAATAGATGAAGCGTTTATCAAATCTGTTGGGAATAAGAACGAAAAATGAATACAAAATATGTATAAGAAACTACATAATGAATAAAGTGATTAATTATATCAATGAATCCCATCAAAAAGATAATTAACATGACATCAAAACTAATCTTTGGATTGCGAATTGACTCATAATTTAATTTATCTTAGGGTAATAAATGACTTTAAACAATACATTTCAAATACTTGCCTTCCTTTGGGCCGGTTCAAGTATTAAAAATGTCCTAACATTTAAAGTATTTATTACCCGGCAATAAAGAATATAAACAACTCATTTTAAATACCCGCATTCCTTTGGGATGGTTCAAAGTATTTAAAATGACCAAACGTTTTATTCAGTTATTACCCCATGAATGCAAATATTTAGTCAATAACAAGGTCTCCTTTGGGAAACAAGCATGTTATCACATATTAATATAAACATTCATCACTTTACAATTTCGTATCTAAACAACGTAAATCACTTTGGCGACAATATTGTTTAGAAATGAATGAAATTGTTAAGCATATAATCAATCACACTTTAGGGCACAAATTAATGCATACTTTACTCAAATAATGAATGAAAATTGATCAAAATAGCAAAATATTGAAAATTTTGAAAATTTGGCCAAAATAAGGTCTTGCTCGACCGAGTCAGGGAAGGTGTTCGGCCGAGCAAAAGACTCCAGAGAACATCCCTTTCTGATCCCTTGTGCTCGGCCGAGTCTTAGGGGTGCTCGTCCGAGTTCTTAGAGGTGCTCGGCCGAGCCCTTCGGGGTGCTCGGCCGAGCATCATGACCGTTGGATGGCGCCTTTTCAAAAAATTTCAAACGTTGTGCTGATACAAATGGGGTGCTCGGCCGAGTCAAGGGGTATGCTCGGCCGAGCAGCCCCTGAATGTCAAATTTTCCAGATTTTGACTATCAATTCTTAACTCAATGGTGAATCAATATTCAACCAAAGCAAGTAGATCTGCATACTCACAACACATTATTAAATGCGTGGCTATGCATTTGAACAAACTCACAACGCATCCAATGATGGTGGCTATGTTCAAAATGGGATAATCTTACATTAAGAATTGAAAGTCTTTTGAGTAAAACCAAAATTTTATAATTATAATTTAACACAATACTCTAGAAATGAATTAGGGTTGCACCGGTTCATTAGTGCACGGCCGAACCAAATTGAAATTTTCTTGAAAATATGTGAACAGTGTTTGCACGGCCGTGCGTTATAACGTGCACGGCCGTGCAGTCACTATTCACAGCTTTTTCCAAAAGGCACCTTTTCATAATTGGCCGAGCAAGGCCCTTTTCACAGAAAAATTTTCTTCACACAAAAGATGAATGGTAAGCAAAATTAACGCTTAACCAAGACATGAATGCAAGTAGATCTAACACGGTTGTGCGACATAAAACGCTCTGTTGTGTCAATGGGATAATCTTGCATGAACCATCATGTCCTTTTGAGTAAATTTCAATCCATATTCAGAATTTAATCGAGTAATGAATAATAACACTCTAGCAACGAAATTAGAGCATTCAAATAACATCATAACATGATGATATTAACAGGATTAAGAATCAAAGTAAAGCAAAATATATGCTATATGAATTCAAACTTAATCCAAAACTTGAGAGGCTCTGATACCAATTGTTGGAACATTCCTATTCCAATAACCCAAAAGCACTCAAGTCTAGATTAAGTAAGAGAAGAAGATGAAGGCGAAAGCGTGATACCTGTTGAGTTCATCTTGTTACTTGATGTTGTTCTTGCAAAGGAAGGAAGAGAAGAAGAAGAAAATCAAGGAGGGAAATGTAGATCTTCTTGATGATGAATGCCTTCCTTAGAACTCAGATTATGGAGAGAGTATATAAGGATGATATAGTAGTTTCTAGGCTGATGGTAGGCCTCTATATATAAGAAACAATGGCACCTCATCAAAAGACTACACCCTTTTAATTAAGCGGTGTGAAATTACCATTCTGCCCATCATAAATAGGTAATTTTCACCTCGAGATTTCTACAAATTTAATTAATATTCTATACTTTACAATAACATTATTTTAATGATTTATACATGTACGTCTACATGTCACTTATATTTGTTAAGTATACACATTTTGCAATCCATGTTCTTACATCATCTTCATGTTGTTGGCTTTGAGAAGTGTTTCCATATAAGACATTATACTCATTAAAAAGGTTAATCAAATTATTTTTTGTGTCATTAACAATAACTGACGGAAGTTCATAACTACCGTCACCATCGGGATATAATTTCATATAATAATAAGTTATAATGGACTCTAAATCATCTAATTTAACTCGAGCATCTAATAACTTTGCAACCAAGAAAAGAGACGGAATAGTGTCAAAATATTTAAGCCACTTTTGTCTCATGTTAAAAATGCATTGTTTTAAAATAGGACATTCTTTTAAATTGTCAAAAATAGTAACAATTGGAATACAATGCTCTAGCACCAAAACGGAAGTTGGATAATAAACTCCCGAAAAAGCCAAAGTAGCGGTATTAAAAATCTTTAACAATTCACATAAATTAATGCATTCCAATGATAAGTAAATAGAGGTTCATGATAGCCAATTGACATAAAAAATTGCGTTAGGAGAACTTTATAAGCAAAACCATCGCTTAACATTTTATAGGTGGAATTCCACTTAGTTGGAACATCGTAAGTAAAATATTTGTCCGACACATTTTTACTTCTTAAAAACCTTATCCATTTTTTTGTATTAGAATTTTTTTTTGAAATAAATTGAAGATCTCGTCTAATTGGCTTAACATTAGTTTATAATGCATCTAAACCATCTCTAACACATAAATTAATTATATGACATAAATATCTAAAATGAAAAAACTTATTCCCAAGTGAGGGTTGACAAACGGTAATTAAATCGGGCAAACTAGCCGTATTAGCACTTGCGTTGTCAAATGAAATAGTAAATATTTTATTTAAAATACCATATTGAAGAAAAATCTCAAGCAATTTCGCACAAATATTTTCCGCGGAATGGGGTTGCTCAAAATCTTTGTAAGCAATTAATCTTTTTTGGATAGTCCATGAATTATCTATCAAATGGCAAGTAATGCCCAAATAAGTATTTCTTTGCCAATGATCACTCCAACCATCGGCACAAATTGAAACTTTATTATCTAATTTTGATAAAACACCAATTAAATCTTTTTTATATTTTTGAACCACTCTAGTAATATCACGTACGAGATTCGTACGTGATACTCTCGTGGCGGCGGGGTTCAAAGAAAGGCGAGCAAAATTTTCATAAAAATCACAATCAGCAAAATTAAAAGGAAGGCCTTTAACGCAAATAAATTTGGCTAGTTCATCCCTATAAACCCACTTGTCAAATTTAAAAAGTACGGAAGAAGGGGAAGACGAACCTTGTGCACCCGAACCCGAACTACGTTGTTGAAATTAGGGATGACCAAAATCGGTTCCGGACCCGGTTTCGGTTCGGAAAATGTATGACCCTTAACCGGCCCGGATTGCTCACGGTTCCGGTTAATCCGATTCCGATTTTCTCTCTGGTTCGTCCGGTTCCAGGCTTTTTCCGGTCCGGTTTCGGTTCGATTCTATTGAAAAACAATGAATTTTTGTCCGATTTCGGGTTTTTTCCGGCCCGATTCACCATTTTGGTGACCCTTAACCGGTCCGGCTCCAAACCGGTTCCGGTTACCCCGCTTCCGATTTTCGTGACGGTTCATGGCGGTTCCGGACTTTTCCGATCCGATTCCGGTTCGGTTTTCTGGTTCCGGTCCGATTCCGGTCCGATTTGGCCATCCCTGGTTGAAATTGTAATTAGGTTTGCGTAGCGAAAATGCCAAGTTTCTAGGGATGTTTTTACGCCGTATGCCCATTGAGCGTCCCATGCCCTCCGCCTCTTTTGAATGCATAAGACGCATTACAATAGTTGCAACATGTTCGAAAATTATAATCATCCTCGACAGTAATTTTTCTTTTGGTGAAATGGATGACGAAGGTATCGAATTGCGGCCCTCTTTCCGTAGGAGGTTGTCGTTGTCCCCGACCACCTCTCCTAGTAGCTCGGTTGCCCCTACCCCTCCTAGAACTAGCAGTAGCACTACCACTTTCAATTTCAACTTGTTCTTCTTCCTCATTTTATTGAATTTTTGGATTTTGATGATCAAAATCATCGTTGGGGGAGGAAGAATCAACATGTGACTTGCCTAAATTGTTTCTTCTTTGATTCCAGCCATTTGTGTAAGATAAAATGAAGTTTGGAAACGAAACGGAGATTAAAAATGGATGAAAATGAAGAAAAACACTAATTTCGTTAGAAAACTAACTGAAAATAGGATAATATTTAACTGAAAATTGGATGAGAGTGAGAATATATGTGAATGTTTGAGAGTAGAAGAGAAAGAGTAGAGAGAAATAATGTGAAAATAAAATGGGAGGAGGGATGTGATATTTATAGTTAGTAAATTAGGCAAAAAAAAACATTTTTTTTTAAATTTTTGACTGCCCCAAGTTAAAGTTCTGACGATTCTAACGGCTAGTTTGAAAAAGTAGCCGTTAGAACATGTTCTGGCGTTCTGCTCGACCGAGCAACTCATATGACTCGGTCGAGCATGACCGTTATTGGAAATTAACACACTGGAATGTTCTGCTCGGCCGAGCAACTCAAAAACCGACGGTTAACCGATTTTTCAAAAAATACAAACCTTAACCGAACCGGCCATTTACCGGTTTCGGTTAGCCGGTTCCGATTAACCGATGTTGACCGGTTAAAAATCGCCCGGTTGATCGGTCCGGTTTATAAAATGGACACGTCTAAATAAAACTATTTGAGATGTTGGTTAGCAGTGAATTTTTTTACAAAAAGTTATATAAAAAAAGTTAAGAATTTTTAAAGAAATAAAAGTATATAATAGAAGAGGGACGGACAATAGCATATATATTTTTTTAATTTTTTATATTTTTTTTTGGATAAATAAAACTATTTGAGATGTTGATTAGTAGTGATTTTTTTTACAAAAAGTTATATAAAAAATTTAAGAATTTTTAAAGAAATAAAAGTATATAATAGAAGAGGGACGAACAATAACATATATACTTTTTTAATTTTTTTATATTTTTTTTTGGATAAATAAAACTATTTGAGATGTTGGTTAGTAGTGAATTTTTTTACAAAAAATTATATAAAAAAGTTAAGAATTTTTAAAGAAATAAAAGTATACTCCCTCCGTCCCACCTCACTTGACACTTATTTTCATTTTGGGCCGTTCCAGCTCACTTGACACTTCCCAAAATAGCCTACTTTTTATAATTTTATATTCACTCTACCCCACCACTCATTCTCTCTCTTCATTTTCTACCACTCAATTTATTCAACCAACACTACTATTTACCCCACTCATTCTCTCTCTTCATTTTCTACCACACATTTTTTTTATTTTATTCTTTTTTCTTAGTTCCCGTGCCCACCTCAAGGGTGTCAAGTGAGGTGGGACGGAGAGAGTATAATAGAAGAGGGACGGACAATAGCATATACTCCATCCGTCCCACAACAAGTGACACACTTTGCCATTTTGGACGTCCCACTGATAAGTCACATTTTCTAAAATGGAAACTTTTTAATACTTATTTATTCATGGGACCCACTTGTCATACTCACAACACTTTTCAAATTTACTATTCTCTCCACTCATTCTCTCTCCTACTCAACTAGTTACACTCACAACACATCAACCTTTTCACTTTTTTCTTAATTTCCGTGCGGAACAATAACTGTGTCACTTGTTGTGAGACGGAGGGAGTATACTTTTTTAATTTTTTTATATTTTTTTTTGGATAAATAAAACTATTTGAGATGTTGGTTAGTAGTGAATTTTTTTACAAAAAATTATATAAAAAAAGTTAAGAATTTTTAAAGAAATAAAAGTATGTAATAGAATAGGGACGGACAATAGCATATATAATTTTTTTATTTTTTATATTTTTATTTTGGATAAATAAAATTATTTGAGATTTGGTTAGTATTGAATTTTTTTACAAAAAGCTATATAAAAAAAGTTAAGAATTTTTAAAGAAATAAAAGTATATAATAGAAGAGGGATGGACAATAGCATATATATTTTTTTAATTTTTTTATATTTTTTTTTTGGATAAATAAAACTATTTGAGATGTTGGTTAGTAGTGAAATTTTTTACAAAGAGTTATATAAAAAAATTTAATTTTTTTAAAGAAATAAAAGTATATAATAGAAGAGGGACGGACAATATCATATACTCCCACCGTCCCGTCTGAAATGACACAAATTTCTTTTTTGGGCGTCTCATTTGAAAGGGCACAACCCAAAAATGGAAAGTTTTTTATTACTTCTTTATTTGTGGGACCCACTTGTCATACTCTCACAATAGATATCCACTAACTATTTCATATCCCACTTTCTCTTTTCTACATCACCTTTCACTCACAACATTTTTTCACTATAAACTTTTTCTCTTTCCTACATCACTTTTCTTAATTTCCATGCAAGACACAAACTTTGCCCTTTCAAGCGGAACAAAGGGAGTATACTATATTTACTGTTTTTAGAATTAAACAAATTATTAATAAAATAGGTATTATGAGCATTAAAAATAATAAATAAAATTATTGGAGTTATTCTTATAAAAACGGGTTTTTTCTAAAATTAAAGAAAAACTATTTTTATACTGCCATTTAATAATACATGCATTGACACTATTTACATTGTTTTTTTTAATACTAACACTGTCATTTTTTTTGCCCTACACCGGCACTGTTTTATACTGACACTTAATAATACATGCACTGACACTCTTCACACTGGCATTTGTTTACACTAACACTGACACTTTTTAACACTAACTCTGCCACTTAATAATACATGTACTGGCACTATTTATACTGATCTGACACTCTTTATACTGACACTTTTTTACACTAACACGATACTTTTTTACACTAATACTGACACTTTTTTACACTAATACTGACACTTAATAATATATACACTGACACTCTTTATGATGGCAATTTGTTATACTAATACTGACACTTTTTTACACTGAAACTTAATAATACATGCACTGACATTTTTTACACTATACTGACACTTTGTTACTCTAACACTGACAATGACGGGAAAATCAAAACACGTTTTTTCTAAACTTAAGAAAAAACGTGTTTTTTTATAAAATTTTGATAAATTATTGTTGTAAATGTGATATATATGAATTTTATTAATAATATAAAAATAATAAATTTAAAAAGTGTGTATTTATAGTGGTATGCCAAATTCAAAAAATGTGTAATTTGTAATTGAGCGGAGTGAATATATGTGGTGTGGGTTCCAGATGAAGGGTTAGGATCATGCTCGTTAGTTGCTTGACGTTAATTATAAACGATGACCCCAAATTTGCTTATCCTAATTTCGTTGTTTTGGATGTGGGTCGAACCGAAATATCAGTGGATTCTTACGTGCGTCCAATATACTTCCTCCGTTTCGTTTGAAAGGACAAAATTGTTGCCTTGTACGGAAATTAAGAAGAGTGAAGTAGGAAAAAGAAAAAGTGTACTTCCCCCGTCCTACGATAATATATAAAAAGATTCATTTTGAACGTCTCATAATAATCTGCACTTTCTAAAAATGAAAATGAGATCCACTTCTCTCTACTCACAACCATTACCCACTTACTCTATTTTCTCCCTCCTACCCAACCATCTACACTCACAACTAGGGATGGCAACGGGGCGGGTTCGGGGTGGGTTCTCCATTTCCCAAACCCGCCCCTATAGTGATCTACCGTTACCCGAACCCGCCCCGCCCCGTTATTCGCATTACCCGAGCCCGCCCCGCCTCGCCCCGCCTTTGGTGTCAAATGGTGTCCAGTCGCCGTCAACATAAATTGAACAGGAATGAACCAGAAAGTGATCAAGTCCAGTCGCCGTCAACATAAATTGGTGTCAAATGGTGTCTTGGTATCTGAAAAGGGTTCTCAGTATCAAACTTCAACTTTTGAAATAATGTGTGGTTCCTCACCCTGCCAAAAAGTCTCTAAAGCTAAAACATCAGCATTAACAAATAAGGAAGATCGGAGGAGCCAAAAGGAATATATCAACTTAGAATGCGATTCAGCAAGGGTATTTAAGTAATTTCATACTTACTCGGGGCGGGTTCGGGGCGGGGCGGGGGTAAACCCGAACCCTATAAAAATCCGGCGGATTTTCAAAATTGCTTCCCAAACCCGGCCTATTAGGGGCGGGTTTTTTCGGGTTCGGGCCGGGTTTCGGGTTTTTGCCATCCCTACTCATTCCTTGTCCAGCGCCTTTTTCGAGCTTTTTACGTAATTTGTATGCACACAAAAATGCGTATATTCCTGTGACAAAGGGAGTATAGTGAAATAATTTTCGTGCCATCACAAAAAGTGCGTATATTCCTGGAATAAAGGGAGTATAGTGAAATAAATATTGTGAGTATAAAATGTGACGTAGGAAAGAGAAAGTGGAATAGAAAATAGTTGGTGGATATTTATTGTGAATATGATAAGTAAATTCCACAAATGAAGAGATAATAAAAAAACTTTTTATTTTTGGGTTGTGCCCTTTTAAATGAGAACCCAAAAAGAAAATTTGTGCCATTTCGATTCGATGAGAGAGGAGTACTAGTTTATAGTGGGATCCAGGAGTACAACATTTCATGTTTATCCCACTTATAGATACACAGTCGATATATAACTGTGTATAATTTGAACAAGGAAGAAGAAGAAGAAGAAGAAGAAGAAGAAGGTCAGCAATGTTGAAATGCAGATCAAAGCTAACCCTAATCAGGCAAATTACATCTTCTTCAATCTCTCTCCTCTCTCTCCCATCTTCTCGCTATCATTCCCCTCTCACTCCAATCCCCAATTTTCTAAACTTAGGGTTAGGGTTTGAATTTGGGTTTCAGTTCCGCCGTCACAAATGGGAAGGAAGTTCTGATACATATGATCAAATTCGAGCTCAAGTCAACTGTCCTAGATGCTCAAAGCTTATGGATATCCTTTTCTCCAACCGCCCGCTTTCGATCACTGCTGGGGAGACTGGTATTTATCAAGCTTTGAATATATGCCCTAATTGTAAGACAGCTTTCTATTTTAGGCCGTTTAAGTTGGTGCCGTTGCAAGGGAGTTTTCTTGAGATTGGTAGGGTTAGAGGGAGTAGTAATAATGATGATGACGAAAATGGTAAGAGTGTTGGTGCTGGGGGAGTTAAGATGTGGGAGAAGTTGAGGTCTTATGGCGGTGCCGATGTGGCGGATGCGCAGCGGGCCGTTTTGGGGAAGGTGGGAAGTGGTGGTGGTGGTGGTGGTGGTGGTGAAGAAAGGAAATTTGGGTGGGGTGGGGCCAGTTTGGGAGTTGGTTTGCCTACTCCTAAGGAAATCTGCAAAGGACTTGATGATTTTGTTATTGGGCAGGAAAAGGCAAAAAAGGTTTGGAATTTGTACTTATTCTTACAATCTTACTTAGCAATGCTTGTATATAGCTGTTTTTATGGCATTGTGAAGGATTTTTTTAGTGTTTCCGATTAAACGTGTGCGATGTAACAATCTTGATTACCATAAATTATACACTACTAACAATGTTTGAGATGTCTCTACAAACTAGGGAAGCATTGTGAATTGAAGTTTAAGTTTATCTCAAAATTTTGTGGTTTGATAATGACTGGTGCGCACAGATATAATGTGATTTGCTCCTGATGCCAAAAAAATGAACCTTTTCTAATGAACTGCATATAAAGGTGAATTTCAATTATAATATCTAAAATCACATCAAGACAGCTCTGTAAATATTGGGGGCAGCTGAATTCGTTAAGTAAATTTTCTTAGGCTATTAGATTGTTTATATTAATTTCTTGAAGGAACTCATAAATCGTTGAAGCCTTTCTTTGATAATATGCTCCACATGGCAGGTGCTTTCTGTGGCTGTTTACAACCACTACAAGAGGATATACCATGCTTCAGCACATAAAGAGTGAGTTGCTTTTGTGTACTTGTTGAAATCAATCCATGAGATATGATTTCAATTGTGGCAAAAGCTTCTGTAGTGTAAGTAAATTATGTACCAATGCCATTAACACCACTTCATTGGTAGGAACGGATGCAGTATGCTATTTTCTTGCAACATTTAGCTAGAAATATATAATTCTAAAACTTCTAAGAATAACCAAAAGAACAATAGAAGTATTTGCACCACTGGTCAAGTGTAGAATACTGAGAAGTAAGCATCAGGTTATTTGGGAATACCCTTTTTCTTGGCCAACTATATCTAGACTGAATTGGCCCAGAGAAATCTGGGCCTTAACTTTTAACTGTTTGGGTTATGCTGATTGGTAGAAGTGGAGAAATGATAAAATGGCGAGGGGTAGGGGAAGACCCAAACAAACTTGGATTAGAGTAATTGAAAATGATATGAATTTACTTGGAGTGGATGAAAGTATGGTGTTGAAGAGGCCGGAGTGGAGGGCAAAAATCCATGTGGGGGTTGATTTTTTATTTTTTATTTTTTATTTTTTATTTTTTTATTTTTATTTTTTTATTTTTATTTTTTTATATTTTTTTTATTTATTTTTATTTTTTAATTTAATTTAATTTAATTTAA
Source organism: Adenophora triphylla var. japonica (assembly GCA_022495995.1). NCBI lineage: Eukaryota > Viridiplantae > Streptophyta > Magnoliopsida > Asterales > Campanulaceae > Adenophora > Adenophora triphylla. The sequence continues at coordinate 444,297 of JAFEMH010000618.1, read as the reverse complement.
TTTAATTTAATTTATTTTTTTCACGATAACATATGAGGATTCATGTTAGCCGACCCCAAATTATTTTGGGACTAAGGCTTTGTTGTTGTTGTTGTTGTTCAAGTTACATCCTTAAGAGTCAATCAATTATTTTGAACTTACTTGAAGACTGTGACTCACAAAGCCTTATCCAAACTGCCTGAGTGTTTTTGCATGATACTCTTTTAATTTTCTACCAGTCGTGCATTTCAACTTCTGTATATTTTTTCGTCTCATGGTTCTCGTAAATAAGAATGTCTCACTGTTTCATAATTATGTTAAGTGCAACTGTCATATTCTTGTTTTCAATTTTTTAAACGATATATTGGTCACAATTAAGCCTCTTTAATAACTTTGAATGTGAAATATGGAAACTTGATGAAAATCCTTTTGGTTGCGGAAGATTCTTCTTATCAAAGTATTGCAAAGTTCCAGATGAATTTACATGAGCTAATTTTTTTTTTTCTAATTTTGCAAAATCCAATATACACCCTCCGTCCCGCTCGAAGTGTCTCAACTTTCCTTTTTGGGCGTCCCATTTAAAGTGTCTCAATCCCAAAATGGAAAGTTTTTATTATTTTTATACTCTTCCTACCCCACTCATTCTCTCTCCTACTTTACTTTTACACTCACAACATTCTCTCTCCTAACTATTCATCCCACTCATTCTCTCTCCTATTTAATTTTTCATACTCACAACATTTAACCTTTTTCTCTTTCTTACCTCACTTTCCTTAATTCCCGCGCCGATCTCATTTTGAGACACTTCGGATGGGACGGAGGGAGTATCTCGTAAACATTGCAGAAGATAAATGTTTCTCTATATGCTAACTGCTGCTTAAATATATATTTCTTATATCATGGATTAGTTGCAGTATCTTTTTTGGCCTTAAGTTCCATTTATGAAGTTCTCGTGATACCAGCCTGGATGCAACACTAAATGATGCTGGAGATGAAGATTATGATATTGACTATGTTGAGCTAGACAAGAGCAATGTTTTATTGATGGGTCCAACTGGCTCAGGTATGCGAACTTCCTAAGTCATACTTGTGGTTATTTGCAGATTTTGATATTTATTGGCTTTTTATATGGCTGCCATTGTGAATTGTTTATTTTTAATTTGACTGAAAGGACAGGGAAAACTTTACTTGCAAAAACTCTAGCTCGTGTTGTGAATGTACCTTTTGTCATTGCTGATGCGACAACACTAACACAGGCAGGTTTGATATTTTTTGTTCCTTAATTTGTTATTAAACTATGTTTGAGGAGTTGCCTTGTGAAGTTGTGTTGAAACATGCATGCCTTTATTTTTCCTTTATGCAAGTACAATGCTCCAAATGTTTCTCTTTTCTTAGTTTCTCAATGAATATAAAGAAAAATGTTAGAATTCTTGGCATATTCATTTGATATTTCTTATAACAAGGATCTGTTAGAAGAGCAATGCGCCTTGTTATAATACTTCATAACCTAATATGTTTACTAACTAATTGTAGCGCATACCTGATTTTTTAAAGTTCTATGTGTCTTAATCTGCCCACACTCGTTAGGAAATCATGTATTGTACGAAGTCACCCGCAGAAAATACGTACAATACATAATACAAGTGCCGAATACAATATCTGCTGTGCAGACTCAAGTATTTTACCTTTTTTGCTTCAGAAGCATATAGGATTATTGAACCTCAAGTACCACCTTAACGGGGTACATTTTGGATGTTTCTAATGAAATGATTCACAGTTTGACACCCCATTCCTGTGTTGGGTGGATGTGAGACTTAGATGTGCCTTGTAAGTGGCCACTACTACCTCTATGTGACTGAGCATCATTGATGGACCTTTAGGTGAGCTTGTGATGGACCTAATATAGACAAGTGCTTAGTGACCTTAGTCATGCGTAATTGATCATGCTTTTGGGTGTTGGAGGTGTCAAATTGAGTCCCAAGTCGGAAATGTAGAACACAGTGTTGTGCATGACAAAGTGCTACATCGTTCAAGGTGCCAATTCTAACAGGCCTTGACAGGGACGTTCAAGGATTTAGGTGGGGTCGATTGTAATTCCTTGACTCCATGTCAGATTGATGTGGACTTGCATGTGCCTTATAAGTTGCCAAACCACTAGTCTCTATGCACAGTTTTATATGTATTTGTATCTAATGGATACTTCCTCAAGTAAGATTAGAAATAGTGATAGTCTGTTTAGTTTCAAATATTACTGTAAGGATATATCTATTCTTTTCAAGTATAATTGAACAGTGGACCTTTTTCAAAATATTCTAATTTATCTTATACACCAAAACAATAAATTTTGGGTACATACCATGAAAATGGAACTGATACTTGATGCACAACCCAATTTACTTACTAGGGCTCTTTTGTACAACTGTTTTGGCAGGTATACAAATTATACTGTTTTACAGCCCAAACTGCCTTCCTGTTATGAAGGAATAAATATTTTAGCATACTGTCATGCACGAGAGACTACTTCTGGAAATCCTTGTTCATACTTTATACAGTGCTAGTTATTCTTCTCGTTCGTTCTTATGTACCACGTAGTTTATCTATCTGAATGAAATCCTGATTAGATTATATTGATATCATTTTTTATCAATTTTTAGGAGGTATTAAGTTAGTTTGTTATTTTCTTTTATATTTATAATGATACTGGAGACTTCAGTTTGCTTCATTACGAAGAGTGCTCTGTTTCCTTTTGGAATTTTCTGCAAATATATTGCCTTCAACCATGGTTTTGATCCATAGGCACTGATATGGACCCCTGTCTCTCTCTAGGCAGGTTATGTTGGAGAAGACGTCGAATCAATATTATACAAACTACTTATGGTACGCACACTGATTCAAGCATTTAGTGTTTATATCCAAGGACATGATCATATTCTCATTACTATTATTGGGGAACTTAATTCGTGCTCCAAAGATTTGTAATATCCTGGCGAAGAGAAGTTAGTAAATGTGGCTAGGAGATTGGGTTAATGTGCTTTATCGAATTGCGGACTTGCTCAGTTAATGAAATGTTTATAGAACAAAGAGTTGTCAAATGGGGACATGTAAGGAGTTCCTTTTTGTTTTTATGAATGCCACTACTACTATGAGTATTATACTACAATTACTGTGTTGTTATTTCTGCTCCTAAATAGATGTCACTCTTGTGCTCATTGGACTCGGACAAGCTTACAACTTAAGTTTCTAGTGTGGAAATCCCCAGTATTATGAATAAGTGGACAGTACGGGTATCAATATGGGCATTAAGCCTTTTCCTTCTGGTTCTTCCATTACTCTAGTTACATATTGCCCTGTGTGAGACTGTGATTATCATCAAGCTTAAGTGCTGGTTTTTAAATTGATTACTTGACATATGATGGTTCGTGAATCATTGCATAAGAATTAGTGTATGCGTTCCCATTTGTTGTGCTTTGGTACATTGTGGCATGCGATGTATATATACATTCTCAATTGTAACGAACTCAAGACCTAGGATCACTTGAAAGTAGACTGGATTCCTGTCCTTATGGAACTCTTGTAGTCTTATTGGAGATATCATACTCTCATTCAAGTGACGGTACGTTACGATGCCATCATAATTTATTTATTTTTCCGTTTGACAATCTTCACATCCTGCGACACGGAAATTGCACTTCTGTTTTTTTTCTAACCAGAAGTGAAGCCTTTTTCCGTTAGTTACAGCTACATTATTGTCTTCTTGACTATATTTATGTGGTACACTTCATTCTTCCTTTTTGATGGATCAGGAAGGCAGTCTTCATTGTTCTACACGCTAATATCATGTGTGCATTCTCAGGCTGCTGACTTCAATGTGGAAGCTGCTCAGCAGGGGATTGTGTACATCGATGAAGTTGATAAGATAACTAAGAAGGTCTGCTGTAATACTCAAACTTATTAGTAGGTACTTGTATGTGCGTATAGCCAAAATTGACAATATATCTGATGATTTCATGCAGTCTGAGAGCTTAAATACTGGAAGAGATGTGTCTGGAGAGGGTGTTCAACAGGCATTGTTGAAAATGCTGGAAGGAACTGTGTGTACAATTGCTATAATTCTATGATCAAGTGTATTTCAGTTAGCCATTGCAATATTTTATCTTAATGTAGCAAGAATGCCTTTCTGTTTTTTCAACTTCTTAATTATAAATTGCTTGTCCTTGAGATTTTTAAATACTGTCTTAATTCAGATTGTGAGTGTTCCTGATAATAGAGCTCGAAAGCAACCTCGTGGTGATAGCATTCAGGTACATTGGACCTTACTCATTTTATCCAAGTGTGATTCCTCAATGAAGCTGACGTTGGACGTATGTATATGTTCTCTAGATTTTATTGCCTGTATTCATGTTATCAATATTCTGCTATTTGACGATTCTTGAGTGTGTGGCATTGAATGACATATTAAGCCACAGCTGAAAATAAAAATAGATAGCTCAACAGCAAGTTCCTATAACTTTGCTTACAGTTCTTGTGTGTGATTGCCATATAAAGAGACCGAGTTATTTGTGTTGCCTTCTCTATTAGTGCAAAAATGGGATTTAACTCCCACCTATTCTGTTTATGGCGTTCCCATTATAGGAGTTCGTCAAATACACAGAGTGGAACAAAGCCATACATGCTCATGTTGATACTCTTTTTGTAAGAAAAGTTATGCAGACGTTAACTTGCTAATTAGCTTGAACCTGGTCAAGGGTTGAATTGCACCTAACGTATTATGTATTACCATGTGCTCCTTGTATGATTTTACCTCTGAATTTATCATGGCTTTGCCAATCATTAGGATATTTTATTGATTGAACTGCTGACGATTGAGAAGTGTCATAGAAATGAATGAAGTATCATTGTGTTAAAAATGAGTGTCGATGTTTGTAGACTTGTTGACCATTTGACTTTGCTGATTTTATTGTCCCATCATCTCAATGCAATATTGGCAGATAGATACAAAAGATATCCTTTTCATATGTGGTGGGGCTTTCATTGATTTGGAGAAGACCATTTCTGAGAGGTAATACTTCGTAGAAATTATTGATTGATTTCTGATTGAATCATTTAAGTAATGCTCTCAATGGGAATATTCTTGATTCTCACTGCTTTTGTGCCAGACGGCAAGATTCTTCAATTGGTTTTGGGGCACCAGTTCGTGCTAATATGAGGATTGGAATGACTAATGCTGTAGTGACATCATCACTGTTGGAATCTGTGAGGAAAAAAAACACTTTTATGGCTAAGTCCAAAAGACTTTTGCACTTATAATTGTTTGATATATTTAACACTTTTACATTATAAATTTGAACTTTAAAGTTCTCTGGTTAGTTGTCTGAGAGCTGCTTTCCAATGACAGGTTGAAAGTGGTGACCTTATTGCATATGGTCTCATTCCTGAATTTATTGGACGATTTCCTATTCTAGTTAGCCTATCTGCTCTGGATGAGGACCAACTTGTTCAGGTTTGTCCATTCCTTCAAAGTTCTTGTTAATTATGAAGAATAATGTGCCTACAAACATCCTGAAGGGCTTTGTCTGGTGCCTCTTTTCCTGACCAGCGATAGATAGTTAATCTCTTTGTGCTATGGTTTTTCGCACGGAAAAAAGAGTTCTTTATTTTTGTAGTTTTCTTAAAATTCTGGTCTTTGTGTTCTGGTCGGACCGGCCAGCCGGGATCATTAAGGTTCCATTGGCCAGGTGACTCAAAGAAGTGCTTTTTTCATAGCTCAGTATGTGAATTAATGAACGTTGGATGGAAATTTTGAAATTCGATAAAAACATCAGTTCTTGATGCCTATGCAACTTTCACATGTTGAGCTTTAGGACATTGACTCTTCTGTATCAGAATTCTTTCTCTTTGTTTTAATGTTTTATTTCCTTAAAGTTGAAGTGGTCACCCTTTTACTCCACTTTTTATTTTCCTTCTGATCCTTTTATTTTCCCTTGCTTATCGAAAAATAAAAAAGTGGTTGTGCGTCCTTTTCAATATAAGAAACTTGATAATCTCTATGATCTGCACAATAGGTCCTTACAGAGCCTAAGAATGCACTTGGAAAACAGTACAAGAAGATGTTTGATATGAACGATGTAAGCATTTGATCCAGTTGCTGCATAACCTGGTCCACAAATTTGTAATATTGGCTTCCTTTCGTGGAATCCACGGCAATGGAATGCTGATAAATTATCCTTCTTTTGTAATTTCTCCTCGTTTGACTTTCAGGTTAAGTTACAATTTACAGATACAGCACTAAGGCTGATTGCAAAGAAAGCAATAGCTAAGAACACTGGTGCACGAGGCTTAAGAGCCATTTTAGAAAGCGTTCTTGTGGATTCCATGTATGAGGTATACAAATGGTTACTAATTTTAATACTTGCAGTTTTGACTTGCAAACTAAGTAATCTGAGTACAGTTTTCAGCAGAACCATGCAATGGGAATTCAAGTTGAAACTGTCTTAGCATTTCAGGCTCATCTGTTTTGCAGTAATGCAGCATATTGCCATGCCCACTGCATTTGGCAGGGAGTCATGCTGTTTTTCATTTAAATAAGATATCTGAAAAACTTGTATACTGAAAGTTGTGGCACTTTGCAGATTCATAGAGCTTTTTTTCTCCCTTTTTTTAGATAAATTTCAGTTAGTGAGGTTTGCTGTATCTATCTTCTTTATGTATGTGTGGTCTAGGGATTATTGTCATGCCCAGTCTATTTCCACTAGGAAGACTGGCTGGTGCATTATGTGAATGACTTAAAGCATAAAATCTATATTTATTAGTAATCTAGATTCTGACTGGCATTAATTACGTGCTTCAATCAGGTCATCAGGCATGTAAATTTATGTTCACAAGTACAATTTGCATTTTAGTGACTGTCTAAGCACGGACTCTTCACACTTTATTTGCAGATCCCAGATGCCAAAACAGGAAGCAGTTATGTAGATGCAGTGTTGGTTGATGAGGAGGCTGTCGGATCTGTGGAGAAACCCGGAAAGGGAGCAAAAATTATTTATGGAGATGGGGCATCCGAAATATTTCAACATCAAACACGATCAATGGATTCGACGGTACTTACTCCATCCCATTTGGGAGTCTCTCTCTCTCATTAGTCCACTATTAAAGTCAAGTATGATATTATTGGAGGGTTGAATTTAGTGCCTACCCCGCGTTCCTGCCCACCCCTGAAGTTTGACCAAGTATTAGTCCCCACCCTTCTATAGGTATAACTGAAAATGAAAATTGTGAAGGAAAGGGTTGGCACCAACATTTGGCCAAACTTCATGGGTGGACAGTGAATGTAACCCTGTTATTGAAGGGCTGTGCTCTTATCTTTAGGTTGAAGGGTAACAGGGTGGGTATTGCTAAATGTTTGATTTTCAGGAAAGGGGCTATTAATAAACAAGCTAGGAAAAGGGGGTCTTGTTTCAATAAGCATTTTAGAGATAATAATTCACCCATATAAAGACTGATTTTCAAATAATGGATCTTCAAAAACAGAGCATACAAGACTCCTGTAAGAGACTTTCCTCTAGTGAGTTTAGGATTAGTTTTTGAGCTTGGGATAGTTTCTAGGTCTAGTAGTAAATGATATAATGCACGCTTTTGAACTTTTAAACAAGCTCTTCTACGCGCTTAGAATAAAGAAACTGTTAGTAACCGAAAACTTTAACAATTCTAAGAAGAGCTGTAATAATTACCCTAGCATTCATGTCCTTGTTAAGGGCTTCACTACATTAGAGCAATGTTTGTTTATGCAGGACTGTGTTGCAGGTCAATATGTGAATTAATCTCATCTATTATTTCTACTCCCTCCGTCCCTAAATGAATGTCGATCAAGCTCAAATTTGAAACTTTTTTCGAAATTCATTTAGGGACAGGTTTTTTTTTTTTTTTACTTGTGTTAGTGTGCGTGAGTGAGTGGGGTCTAGCTGCTTGTAAACTCCAGGAGGGTCATATTAAATACCAGACCTTAAATTTCAGGAGACGCCTTGGGTGAACGTGGCTACAAAAGAAGGAGAGTTGGAAGTTCCATCAAGAGCTGTTAGCTTGTAGCTTAATTTTCCTAGTGTACAAACAATAAGAATTTTTGCGGCCACTCATCAAGTGTCCCCAAAAGTCCTCCCCTTCACCTCTTACATTGTAAATATGTACTTCTCCCCTATGATTTGTTTCATTGAAGTTGACTTCTATCAAACGGTTTTGTTAAAATCATTTTCGGTTAAGTCTTATTGATAATTAAGAGTATCTTTGGATCTTCAACGAGTGTTATGATGTTCAGATTGATTTTGTGATACCCCATTTCACATTGTCTAGGTGTGATAGATAGTGTCCTATTTAAGTGGGCCACTTATAATCCATAGATTTTTAATTTTTTGAATGTGCCTGTCAAAAGTGGATTCAAGATGCTTGTGTTTGCATGCTAATGCGGATTTTCAAACTCAAGTTGTTACAAAATACTCTCTTTGTCGTGGAATAAAATTTCCAACTAAGTTGTTACAAATACTTGTCTTGGAACAAGTCTCGGGATAAATGTCATACTTTTCATTTTGATTTGTATCAAAATAAATGTTTCTAAATAAAAAAATTGACGTTGTACACACTAGTAAATCATCAATGTTGAAAAGTCAACTCAGAGATGGAGGGAGCAGTATTGTTTGTGTTGGTGTAATGCCTTAGGTGTTTAGTTATGCATGACTTATAATTTAATACCGTTATGTAATCATCTTTACCATTTATTATAGAGTATGTTTATTTGATTTATTATATGTTTTGCATGTTTATTATAGTAACAAATCAGCAGTAATAATTGGTTGTTGTGCACTAGCCCTGATGAATCAGTCTCCTTAAGACTTATTCGTCCCCTCACCGATAGTCCTTGAGGCTGCCGAGGACGCAAGTCTCCCAGGATAGAACGTGCGGACCGGGGGCACTTTGCACCTAAAGTTTCCGGCGAATTGGCAATGTGCCTGGATAGTATCACCACAATGTAGAAATGCACGGAGGCCAAAGGAAAGATGCACAATATGCAACGAGAGAGAGGGGGGATGTTGTTGAAAAAAATTTCTGGTGTGCTTAAAAAAATTGTTTGTGGCTCGGTTTGTGGCTTCATCTTATATCCAATAATTTGGCAACTGAACAGTCACCAATTTAATTCTGTGTGACTATTACAAAAGGAGGAAATCAAACAGACAGACATTAAGATTGCTGTTACAAGTCTGTTCATGATCATGAGAATACAAACAGACATTAAGCTTGTTGTTACAATTCTGATCATGAGAATACAAACATACATTAAGTTTGCTCTTACTAATCTGTTCATGATCATGGAAATACAGACATACATTAAGCTTGTTGGATTTTACATTCCCATTCAATGTGGGATAACCACATTTTTCCACTTTCAACCCACTAACTTTGAGCCTTAATATCTCATTCCTCCATGAATCATTTTGGACAAATAAATATTTGATTTCTATGTTCTCATGGAGTAGAACACAAGCCCACATTCAATTTGGTCATTTAACAAATAACAAATTTAGGAAAAATTCCCAAATTTCCTTCACACCCACTACATTTTTCCAACAATCCCCCACACAAAGGAAATGATGAGGAAATGGTGATAAAGTCCGGCAGTTGACACCTGCATAGGATAGGTAGGATTTTCACTTTGAACCTTCCCCTTGTAAAATATATTTACTATACTTGCTAATCAGTAGACGCGATGTCCTTGAACTGTTCAGCTTTTTGTGTAGCCGGGTCATATACTTTACACAAGTATCTCCCTAACACACTTCAATTTTCATAGCTATGTTCATTCACGGCCTAAACATAATGCCTGGTTCTGTGAGAGGGACTAAGAATTGAGCCTCGCGCAATTCTTCTCAAAGTGGCCAAACTTTTCTCTCACATAGATGATTCTTATAAGTAACCCGTATTACCCCCACTCCGCAATTTCGAAGTGTAAGAATCATTTAAAGCTATAAGCTTAACCTTTTCTTTTGGGATGTCACTTAAGAAATGGGATTGGGGTTGGTTCCCCCACAGTGACACAACAAGGGCTCGTTTGGTAGGCCGATAGGATTAGCATGTATTAATAGGGAGGAGGTTATTAATCCAGGGATTAATAATACCACCCTTTATTTAGGATAAATAAGGAGATAAGAGGTGTTCAGATGCTTATCTGGATTGTACTTTGGATAATTACTACGATTTCATTTAACTACCAAACATACTTTTATTGGACTAATAATCCTATCCGGTCATTTATCGACCTACCAAACGGCCCCCAAGTCTTTTAACAGTTATGTTGTCCCTTTAAAAACCTAGATCTTGGTATCTCTAGTCAACTAGGTTGGGTTTTTTCGCTGTGTTTAACTTCTCAAAAGGCTTTAATTCCATTCCCAATGTCAATCTTTCAACTACCTCTTTGGTTAACCCTTTGGTTAACGGATCCGCTAAGTTATCTTTTGACTTCACATAGTCAATAGATATAGTACCAGTTGAGAGTAGTTGTCTTATGGTATTATGTCTGCGAGGTATTTGTCTAGACTTACCATTGTACATGTTGCTTTGTGCCCTACCAATTGCATATTTGCTATCACAATGGATACAAACTGCTGGCACAGGCTTCGTCCATTTTGAAATATCTTCTAAAAATTGGCGTAGCCATTCGGCTTCTTCGCCACACTTATCCAAGGCTATAAACTCTGATTTCATAGTGGATCTGGCTATAATAGTCTGTTTAGAAGATTTTCATGATATAGCTGCACATGCTAATGTGAATACATATCAACTTGTAGACCTAGAATCTTTGATATCTGATATCCAGTTAGCATCAGTATATCCTTCAATCACAGCTGGATGCCTGGTATAATGTAATCCAAAATCACGAGTATATCTTAAGTACCTTTGTACTCTCACAATACCCTTCCAATGGTCCGTCCCATGATTACTTGTATACCGACTCAATTTGCTCACAACATAAGCAATATCTGACCTTGTACAACTCATTAAGTACATTAAACTTCCAATGATCCTTGAATATCTAACTGAGACACATGTTCGTCTCTATTCTTTGTTAAATGTAGGCTTGTGTCAATTGGAGTATTCACGGTTCTATTGTCATCCTTGTTAAATTTCTCTAGAATTTTATCCACATAATGTGATTGACTCAGTACAAGTCCATCAGGTATTCTAGAAATTTTCACTCCAAGATCACATCCGCTAAACTCATATTTTTCATGTCAAACTTCGAGTTCAACATATTCTTTGTAAATTTAATTATTTTATCACAGCTTTCTATGATATGATAAGTGTTGATAGTTTTGCTCATGGGTTTAATATATGATTATTTCGATCCATTTATAAATATAGACCCTATTTAAATCAACTTTAAAAAGTTGGAACAATCAATAAATATAGACCCATTTGAACGTGGTTGTCTTTTGTTTTGTGGGTTTCTTTCATTATCTCTCTCAAAACCCATAATTTTTTCTTCTACCTCTTGCTATTCAAACATTATTACAAAATCATATACTCCGTAAAACAATACTGATCATTCCAAAATTTTATTCGATCAATCTAGTCGGAATTAACAAATCGAATATTTGAATTTGCTTTTAATAAGTTTGAAACAGATAAACAAACAATAAAACTAATTCAGAATTTCACGAGCAAATGTCGACGTGAGAATCATTCTTTAATGAGAAAGAAATAAGAAAAGAATAAGGAAAAAAATAGAAAATAGAATAAACCTGATTTTAAAGATATGATCTCTTATTTATAGGTAATCGGTGGAGTAATTCTAAATAATAGAGATTAGCAGTTGAGTTGTATTAGTAAAGTAAATCTTGATTATGATTAGACCTCTAAAAAGACTAGAATCCTTATTGTAGTAGGATTGTCCGAGTATAGTCCTGCTCGATTAAATGGTTCGCTTGCTGGTCTTGAAACGAGGATCAAGGTTCCCGTAACATTATCAAAGAGTTCTCTTCATGAAACGGGCTCGTGCTTGGTTAACCCGATAAGCTCATAGTTGCACCAATATAGTTTTAGTGTATCGTATGTCCCCATAATTGATGAAGGCCAAAATGGGCCTTAGCCCGTGGACAAATTTTTGGCCCGCAGCCCGTGTAGCCCGTTGCCCGCAGCCCGTGTCCCGACCCGTGGTCCGGCCCGCCTTTGTTGACGGTACAGGCCAGGCTGAGATTTTTGGTCGACGGGTGGGCCAAGCCCGCGGGCTTCCAAAGCCCGTTTGGCTTATGTCCGTTTGGTCCTTTTTTTTTTTTTTTTTTTTTTTATAATTTATATTTAACATTTGGATAAATAACACAAATAGCCTTGTGTCCAAGTGGTAAGTAAAATCAATAACCTTCCATCTCACCAAGGTTCAAATCCCCCAACCCCATTTCATATTATGTTTAAAAAAAAAAAAAAGGGATAAATCCGTTTGGCCCGTGAATCTTTGGATCCGGGCCAGACGGGCGGGCCTCACATCCTCTTCAAGCACGGGTCGGGCTAAAGCCCGTTAACACACACGAACAGGCCGAGCGAAGCCCGTTTCTCCGTTTGGCCTTTCACCGGCGGGCCGGTCCGGGCTGGGTAGCCTGTTTGGGCATCATCACCCATAATCCTCAAGGGAAACGACTCCGAGCTCACGCTCGTTGTTATCTGGGCCTCCATATAATTACACCCGAGCAAGTATTTTGGGCCTCCATGTGCTTGTATTCAAACAATTACTTGCTTGGGTTATTCCTTTCAAATACAAATTTAAATGGGGCTATGGAGACTCTTGAAAAGATAAAGATGAGAAGGAAATATGTTGACAAAGCCCAACTTTGTTGTGACAATTTATGAAATACCATTCCCTTTGCCTTATAAACGAAAGTGTAAATTTTCAAAACTTTTATCACAAAATTCTTCGTTTCGTTTTTAGATGAATCTTCAAATTTTCAAAATTATTATTTCAAAATGAATGCTCAATATTTTGGAATGTTATTGATTTTCCTTTCAACATTTAACAACTTCTAATTAATATTTAGACTTACTATGCAATATAATGAGATTATTAAAAGTTTATTTTCCCTCCTCCCATTTAAAATTACAAAAATTGTCATTTTGGGTGTCTCAATTAAAATTGTAAAATCCTAAAATGGAAAAAGTATAATATTTTTTTTTAAATAATGAGACCTACTTATCATAATCACAACAACTATTCACTTACTATTATTCCACTTCCTATCTATATATCCAATTATTCACAATCACAATCACAATCACAACACATTAATATTATACTAGTAAGTAACCCGTCGATACTCGACGGGCATAATGAATCTAATAATTAAATATTATAAAAACAACATGGCGAAATTATATTCCTGTGACTCAACCTGAAAATATTCAAAATAAGATTCTTAATATTCTTAGTAATAAAAATATTATACACATTTTGTCCCAAAGTAAGTAAGGTTTCTATTTCACCCTTTTTTACGTTCATCCTAGAGTAAAGTTTTAAAATGGAAAATAATGATAATTTTTGCCCTTATCATGCTTATAATTACAAAAAATCACAACATAACGTACATACTTCGTATTTCAATTAACTTGAATCATAAATAGTGTTTTTGATAATTAAGTCTTCAAGTCACTCAAACTGTTTGCTCACTTTTTTTCTTAATAAGCGTGCAATATGACTGCAACATTCTTATTCCAAAATGAAAGAAGTATCACTTAAAATATTAAATTATACAAATTATATCAAAAGCTAATTTACACTTTAATGGATGCACATAGTAGAGATAAATTTTGTATCACATAAACAAATATAGATTCAGAATTACCTCACAAAATATGATTTACTAAACATAAAAGTGTTACTTATTCATGAATTGAGGTTTTTTTAACGTAATTATATCTTTTAGTAGTATATAAAAAACTAAATGCCTAGAGTACATTGTTTAATATAATATAATATTTATATCCCAAAATGAATGACCAAAATATTTTAAATTTATCGTTAATCAAGAAAAAATTAGAAAAATAATTTAGTTTTTCATTTTGGGACAGAGTATACTTTTTCTAAAAAGAGACCTTGACAACGATGTAATGTTTAGGATCATATTTGATCAGTTTCATAAAAAAAATTAGGATCATATTTGATCAACACACAGAAAAAAGAATCAAGATAATTACATAAGTTAAAAATCACAACAAAAAATATTCTTAAAAACTATAATTGGATGATCAAATTAAATAATACTAAGAGAATGATAGAATCAATTTAAATCTGTCTGTGGTTCAATGGCCATAATGCGGAGAATGAAAAATTAGGATAATGAAGTTAGCTTTGTTGGATTTTGGTTGCTTGTCTTCTTTGCGAGATCACCCTCGGCGCGGACTTAACAACAGTTTCTTTATCATCACCAAGTATCACTTAGTACACTTGATAAGAATTAGGAAATCATAAATACTCGTATCTTTTTGATTGAGTATTTTATTAATCAAGCATTAAACAATCAAGAAGGCAGGCTCAAATGGCATACAAACTGAGTTAATATGCATTAGAAATTGGTTATAACATCTAACAACCCATTATACATTAAGGTTAGTAAACAACATTAAATGTTAGTAAATCACTGATATTTCTATCCTAAGAATAATAGCTCATTAGAAATTGAAATATTATTTAATTATTAATCACTATTGAAACTATGCAGCACAAATTTAATTTGAAAAAAAAATGAATTTGAGAGAAAAAAGAAAGACAAACTTGGAAGAGGCAGATGCATGAAAACGTATGCAAAAGAATGATAGATACAAATGAATGATAGTGATTTCTGGCTATAAAAAGAGATTAAGTTCTAGGACTATTACTTCCAAAAGACTTTCCTTAGATGACAATTTTCAAATTTTAAATTTAAACTAATAAAATATCATGATTTGATAAGCTGAAAATAATAAATATAATCTGATAATATGATTTGGGAATCTTACTTAAAAACACTTACAAATATGATGATTTCAAAATTTTAAATTTAGCTAATAAAATACTCCCTCCGTCCCACGTGAATGCAAACCAAATTTTTGGGTGTGGGAATCAAGGAAAAGTGATGTAAGAAAGAGAAAAAGTTAAATGTTGTGAGTATGAAAAATTAAATAGGAGAGAAAATGAATGGAAGGAATAGTGAGGAGAGAGAATGTTGTGAGTGTAAAAGTGAAATATTTATTTCCATTTTGGGAAGTTTGCATTTACGTGAGACGGACCAAAATGGAAATAAGTTTGCATTCACGGGGGACGGAGAGAGTATACTAATATGATAATCCGATAAGGGGATAATGGATAATGATACTTCCTCTATCTCTAATTGAATGACCATTATAGACTCAAAATAAATGTTCTTTTAAATTTTTTGATATAATTTTTTTTCATAATTCATTATATTTTTACAAATCTAAAATTTTGAAAATGAATTAAAAGAATGTTTATTATTTTTGCTAGATTAAAATTAATTTTTTTAAAATGATTCTTAAATTTTGAAAAAAATCATTCATTTTAGGATGGAGAGAATAATACAATTTAAACAAATTAAATTTAATCCAATAAAATAAACTAATCTAATAATCTAAAATCTAATATGGGGGATAATGATAAGAGAAATCAGTGCATGCTCCAAGACAATGTTTCTACTCTCTACCACCATCACATTCTTTCGGATGAAGTAGTTAAACCGCTGTAGTTTGAATTTATTACGTTTAAAAATATTTTGTTTGGATTTAAAAGCTAAAATTTGTGTTTAAATCAAAATCTAAAATAAAACTCTTCATTGAATGTGACACATGACGGCTAATAATTGGTGAACATAGAGCTGACTTGGAATTCCACGTGGCGAGCTGTATGGTCTTGAAATGTTTCTGCTTTTATATATTATATAGATTGAATGACCATTATTGTCTCAAAATAAATGTTCTTTAAAATTTTTTGATTTAATTTTTTTTCAAAATTCATTATATTTTTATAAATCTAAAATTTCGAAAATGAATTAAAAGAATGATTATTATTTTTTCTAGATTAAAATTAAATTTTTTAAAATGATTCTTAAATTTTGAAAAAAAATCATTCATTTTAGGATGGAGAGAATAATACAATTTAAACAAATTAAATTTAATCCAATAAAATAAACTAATCTAATAATCTAAAATCTAATATGGAGGATAATGATAAGAGAAATCAGTGCATGCTCCAAGACAATGTTTCTACTTTCTATCACCATCACATTCTTTCGAATGAAGTAGTTGAACCGCTGTAGTTTGAATTTATTAAAATTAAAAATATTTTGTTTGGATTTAAAAGCTAAAATTTGTATTTAAATCAAAATCTAAAATAAAACTCTTCATTGAATATGACACATGGCGGCTAATAATTGGTGAACATAGAGCTGACTTGAAATTTCACGTGCCGAGCTGTATGGTCTTGAAATGTTTCTGCTTTTATATATTATATAGATTGAATGACCATTATTGTCTCAAAATAAATATTCTTTTAAATTTTTTGATTTAATTTTTTTGATTTAATTTTTTTTCAAAATTCATTATATTTTTATAAATCTAAAATTTTTAAAATGAATTAAAAGAATGATTTTTATTTTTTCTAGATTAAAATTAAATTTTTAAAAATGATTCTTAAATTTTGAAAAAATCCCTTCATTTTAGGATGGAGAGAAAAATACAATTTAAACAAATTAAATTTAATCCAATAAAATAAACTAATCTATTAATCTAAAATCTAATATGGGGGATAATGATAAGAGAAATCAAAGCATGCTCCAAGACAATGTTTCTACTTTCTACCACCATCACATTTTTTCGGATGAAGTAGTTGAACCGCTGTAGTTTGAATTTATTACGTTTAAAAATATTTTGTTTTGATTTAAAAGCTAAAATTTGTGTTTAAATCAAAATCTAAAATAAAACTCTTCATTGAATGTGACACATGGCGGCTAATAATTGGTGAACATAGAGCTGGCTTGGAATTCCACGTGGCGAGCTGTATGGTCTTGAAATATTTCTGCTTTTATATACTATATAGATTGAATGACCATTATTGTCTCAAAATAAATGTTCTTTAAAATTTTTTGATTTAATTTTTTTTCGAAATTCATTATATTTTTACAAATCTAAAATTTCGAAAATGAATTAAAAGAATGATTATTATTTTTTCTAGATTAAAATTAAATTCTTAAAAATGATTCTTAAATTTAAAAAAAAATCATTCATTTTAGGATGGAGAGAATAATACAATTTAAACAAATTAAATTTAATCCAATAAAATAAACTAATCTAATAATATAAAATCTAATATGGGGGATAGTGATAAGAGAAATCAGTGCATGCTCCAAGACAATGTTTCTACTTTCTACCACCATCACATTCTTTCGGATGAAGTAGTTGAACCGCTGTAGTTTGAATTTATTACAATTAAAAATATTTTGTTTGGATTTAAAAGCTAAAATTTGTGTTTAATCAAAATCTAAAATAAAACTCTTCATTGAATGTGACATATGGCGGCTAATAATTGGAGAACATACAGCTGACTTGGAATTCCACGTGGCGAAATTTGTATGGTCTTGAAAATTTTACTTTTATATATTATATAGATTGAATGACCATTATTGTCTCAAAATAAATGTTCTTTTAAATATTTTGATTTAATTTTTTTTCAAAATTCATTATATTTTTACAAATTTAAAATTTTGAAAATGAATTAAAAGAATGATTATTATTTTTTCTAGATTAAAATTAAATTTTTTAAAATGATTCTTAAATTTTGAAAAAAATCATTCATTTTAGGATGGAGAGAATAATACAATTTAAACAAATTAAATTTAATCCAATAAAATAAGCGAATCTAATAATCTAAAATCTAATATGGGGGATAATGATAAGAGAAATCAGTGCATGCTCCAAAACAATGTTTCTACTTTCTACCACCATCACATTATTTCGAATGAAGTAGTTGAACCGCTGTAGTTTGAATTTATTACGTTTAAAAATATTTTGTTTGGATTTAAAAGCTAAAATTTGTGTTTAAATAAAAATCTAAATTAAAACTCTTCATTGAATGTGACACATGGCGACTAATAATTGGTGAACATATAGTGACTTGAAATTCCACGTGGCGAGAAATTTGTATGGTCTTGAAATGTTTACGCTTTTATATATTATATAGATTGAATGACCCTTATTGTCTCAAAATAAATGTTCATTAAAATTTTTGATTTAATTTTTTCAAAATTCATTATATTTTTACAATTCTAAAATTTCGAAATTGAATTAAAAGAATGATTATTATTTTTTCTAGATTAAAATTAAATTTTTAAAAATGATTCTTAAATTTTGAAAAAAATCATTCATTTTAGGATGGAAAGAATAATACAATTTAAACAAATTAAATTTAATCCAATAAAATAAACTAATCTAATAATATAAAATCTAATATGAGGGATAATGATAAGAGAAATCAGTGCATGCTCCAAGACAATGTTTCTACTTTCTACCACCATCACATTCTTTCGGATGAAATAGTTGAACCACTGTAGTTTGAATTTATTACAATTAAAAATATTTTGTTTGGATTTAAAAGCTAAAATTTGTGTTTAAATCAAAATCTAAAATAAAACTCTTCATTGAAGGTGACACATGGCGGCTAATAATTGGAGAACATAGAGCTGACTTGGAATTTCACGTGGCGAGCTGTATGGTCTTGAAATGTTTCTGCTTTTATATATTATATAGATTGAATGACCATTATTGTCTCAAAATAAATGTTCTTTTAAATATTTTGATTTAATTTTTTTTTCAAAATTCATTATATTTTTACAAATTTAAAATTTTGAAAATGAATTAAAAGAATGATTATTATTTTTTCTAGATTAAAATTGAATTTTTTAAAATGATTCTTAAATTTTGAAAAAAGTCATTCATTTTAGGATGGAGAGAATAATACAATTTAAATAAATTAAATTTAATCCAATAAAATAAGCTAATCTAATAATCTAAAATCTAATATGGGAAATAATGATAAGAGAAATCAGTGCATGCTCTAAGACAATGTTTCTACTTTCTACCACCATCACATTCTTTCGGATGAAGTAGTTGAACCGCTGTAGTTTGAATTTATTACGTTTAAAAATATTTTGTTTAGATTTAAAAGCTAAAATTTGTGTTTAAATAAAAATCTAAATTAAAACTCTTCATTGAATGTGACACATGGCGGCTAATAATTGGTAGACATAGAGCTGACTTGGAATTTCACGTGGCGAGCTGTATGATCTTGAAATGTTTCTGCTTTTATATATTATATAGATATTTCTTCTTATTAGTATGTGTGTACAATAATTTTATTTACAATTTCAAATGGACAGGAAGTATATACTTCCTCCGTCTCAAAATGTTTGTCCCATTTAATTTTTTTGTTGAATTTTGACCACAAATATATAACAATTTAATTTTGTTCATGAAATTTTAAAAATTTCTATTGATTCACCATTAATAATATTATTAACAACAACTTTTAGAATTTCATGAATATGATTAATTTCTCATAAATTTGTAGTTAAAATTTAATAAAAAAGTCAAATGGGACAAACATTTTGGGGCGGAGGAAGTACTATCTTACTAAAAGATTAGATTTAACTTTTAACAAAAGTTGTTATAAATGATGCATGGGTTATGACATAGGTCACATAAGGTTTAGAAGAAGAACCGGATTTATAAACCAGTTTGTCTCCGGCCCGGTTCAAATCAGATTACTACGCGGAAATCACTCTCTATAAACCGTGCTTCAGTTCCTTTGACACTCGAGGGTCGAAATGGAGATATAAATTCTCTAAGAACGCCTTTTGATTCATACTTTCAACTAGGTTTGATCACGAACAAGGTTAGTCTCTCGATCAATTCATATGAATTTATTTATGATTTTAAAGAGGCAATTTGTATAAACTGAGCTCATTTTTTCGTTAATTTTTTGCTTTCGATTTTATTCGGTAGGTTTGATTTTGATTTTGCAAGGTGATATCAGCCTTTTCTACCTGAATGTGTTTATGTCTGATTTTTGTTTTTATAGTTGAGGAGGAATTTGTTTTGTTCTAGGGTTTATGATGAATAATTGAATTAGAAGCTCTCAGGTGTTTGATTGTGGTTACTTTTGTATCAGAAAGATTTTTCAGAGTTATATCGATTATATGTTAATACATTGTTTTGTTGACTAATTTTTATTTATTTTTTTGGTTAATGATATCTGGGCTTTATTTGTTGTGTGGGGTTTATGTTCATTGTAGAGTTAGTTCTTTACTTTTTGGTCAAACACTCACATTAATGCTGTGTTTGTGTAACCAGGTAGGTTTAATTTATACACATACTTGAACTGAGAAGTAGGTAAAATTTGCGATTTGATATAATAGTGGATATCAGGACGATAGTAGGGTAATTTGTTTCTCCAACCTATTAAATGATTCCATTCGATGCCAAAAGGTCAAAAAACTAATATTAAAATGTTCATTAGGTCAAGAAGTTAAAAGGGCTCGTAGAACAGATTCTTCCTGAATACCCTGATTCAGGGCCAAAGAATTGCCTGAATCCCCTAGTATGTGTAAGAGTGGATTTTTTGTTCACCAGTCAAACAAGACGAGAGTACCACACAACTTCATTTAATTGCTTGGGACCGCATAATTGTGATGGCTAGCCAATATTTAAAAAACGGTGTAGCTTTCCTTTTTAGTTTGCCGGAACAAAAAATAAAATTAAATTAAACATGAGGGAATCAGACATGAGTTATTATTTGCTTGTATTTTTTTTTTATTTAGGGATAAATTAATGTAAGTTATGTTGTAGGTCTAATTAGGAATTATCGGTAGTTAAGTAAATCAATTATTTTATAGATCCTTTCATGTATACCTCTTTATTGGTTATGACTTTTTTGTGATTGATTACCCCTACGTACTTTCTATCTAATTGCTTGCAATATGTCATCCATTTTTCCATATCCTTCTCAGATATCCGCAAGTGTTGATCGTTGAAGAAAAATAAGTTTCAATTTATTTTCTCAATTATGGCGAACTTAACCATAACTGGTATCATGGAAAAGGTAAGAGTTCCCGAATTTGTTTTTATCTTTTTTGGAGTAAGATTAATTTCCCCCTATCCTCTTTAATCCGGTGGGTCAGTTGCCTCATTTGTGTGTTGAAAAGATTGCTTGCTGCAATATACTGACATGTTTGAGTTAATATACAGATGACAGGAAAGGATAAAGATTACAGATACATGGCAACATCAGATCTTCTTAATGAGTTAAACAAAGAGAGCTTCAAACTTGATAATGATCTTGAGGTAAGGTTGTCAGTTGTTGTCCTACAGCAGCTTGATGATGCAGCTGGTGACGTTTCTGCATTGGCTGTAAAATGGTGAGCTGATTTTCATGCTTATACTATTTGTTATTGCATTAGTTGGAGTACTGGATATGCCATACTCCCTCCGTCCCAAAATGATCTTCCTTCTTCTTTTACCGTTATGACGAACGAACTTTGAGCAATAATTATAGGTTGATTTAATTATACGAATGTAAAATCTAAAACTTGTAACTGATACACCATAAACAATACTATCAATAACAAGTTTTACATTTTCATTAGGATAATTAAATCAACCTAAAATAATTGCTCAAAGTTCATTCATGGTAATAACAAAAGAAGTGAGAAGATCATTTTGGGACGGAGGGAGTATATGTTTGGTTTTGGGTCTTTGCTGTCTAACTTAGAGGACCACTTGCTTGATATTGCTTCAAGTGGACTTCCGTTCGTTCCCTTCTCTTTTGTTGCATGTGGATAGTATGTAATTTTTTTTGGGTGGACAAGGGGAGGAGGTAGTCCATCTATAGCATATGCATCTGTTCTGAATATTATGATACCCAGTGGATCTCAATTTTAAAACTGTTTGAATTTAGGCATACTTATTAGGTTAGTTAGTTTAACATAAAGATGATGCTGGTGAAATGCTCTTTCATAGATTCTAATCTTGGTTACAATTAATATTTCAGTCTTGCTCCGCTTGTGAAGAAAATCCGTGAGGCTCAAGTTTTGGAGATGACTAATAAACTCTGTGATAAATTGTTAAATGGTAAAGATCAACATCGCGACATTGCAAGCATAGCTTTGAAGACAATTGTTTCCGAAGTCCCTACTTCATCCGTCGCGCAATCTGTTCTTGTTTCAATCTCTCCAAAATTAATTAAAGGCATTACTAGCCCTGTGAGTTTCTGAGTACTATCTTTACATCTTATACATGGTAATGCTAAGTTGTTAGACATTGAACTAAAGTTATTGTGAATCCTCTTCCTCTACGCACAACTACTGCATTCCTAGTAAACCGAGAAGTGTTGGATAGAATGCATGAACAACTTTCAAAATTTAGTTGTCAAATGTTTCCATTTGCAAACTTTTAACAACAGTGACAAGATGATCTCAGTTACTCCGGAAAGTGATTGAATGAGAAAACTTTGTACACGGCAGGTGGAATTAGTTATAATCTGTTTTGGAGGTTCATTCAGAAGAATCTTGCTGCACAATTGTTGCTGTTTGTAAAAAATGATTTCAAACACTGTACACTGAATGAAATAATCGCTTTACATAGCACCAGGCCAACACATATATAAGCATGTTACTTTTCCACCCTTTTAGATGTGTGTTTCAAATTCATTTTCTTTCTAAAATTATTTTTGCATCAGGTTTCCAGATTTTATATTTATTTACGTAACTGTTCTCCCCTTTCCAGGGAACTAACACAGACATAAAGTGTGAATGTCTTGATATCTTATGTGACGTTCTGCATAAATTCGGGAATTTAATGGCATCAGACCATGAACTGCTATTAAGTGCACTACTGGCTCAATTAAGTTCAAATCACGCGAGTGTTAGAAAGAAGACCGTTTCATGTATTGGTAAGTTTAGCTGAACTAAGTTTATTGAAATGATTGTTAGGCCTTTTGGACTAACTTGTCCGGACCTGTGATTGAAGCTTTGAGTCACTTCTGTATACTAATGTAAATAACATTTGCATTCTTTCCAGCATCTCTTGCTTCAAGTTTGTCTGACGATTTGTTGGCGAAGGCTACAGTTGAAGTTGTTCGCCTTTTGAAAAATAAGGGAACAAAACCTGAAATGACTCGTACAAACATTCAGATGATTGGGGCTTTAAGGTTAGTTTGTTAATACACCTATCCTCTGATGGATGGTTTAATTTTGTATGTAATGTATGAATGATTTGTCACGTGATACATCAACCGATGTGGTTGATACAGACAGTTATGACCCATCAATGCATACAAGAGGGTGGGTAATATGATAAGCATCATATCATACAATTTTGACAGTTAATTATGCTCATAATTAAAAGGGAAGCAAAGTATACAATGCTCAATCAAATATATAGTCATTTAAGTAAAATATTAATGACCTTTTCCCTAGATTTGCTTGTTGATAGTTGTGCACACACACACACACATATTTCTTTTGACAATATTCTTATTATACTGATCATGAAATTTTGGGTGTTAGCCGAGCTGTTGGGTATCGCTTTGGTCCTCATCTTGGAGACACAGTTCCAATACTAATTAAATACTGCAAGAGTGCGTCAGAGAATGACGAGGAGCTTCGGGAGTATAGCTTACAGGTAAGCACATATATGATATAAGAGCACTTCCTTCTGGTGGTTCTTATTATTTATGTTCGTTCTTATATTAGTTTTGGGGTTGTGTTTTTTTACGTGTTCTTCTCTTTGCATTCCAATCTTACTGCATGCAGGCATTGGAGAGTTTTCTGCTCAGATGCCCCAGGGATATTTCTTCTTACTGCAATGAAATTCTACATCTTACTCTGGAGTATCTTAGTTATGATCCCAATTTCACTGATAACATGGAGGAGGACACTGATGATGAAGTCCATGATGAGGAAGAGGAAGATGAGTATGTTCTCCCTTCATTTCCTTATTATTTGTGGGGGTCATCTTAAGCTTTTGGCTGATTGAATATTTTCTAACATTTGACACTTGGTGAAACTGTAGTGAGAGTGGGAATGAATATACAGATGATGAGGATATCAGCTGGAAAGTTCGAAGAGCTGCTGCCAAATGTCTGGCAGGATTAATTGTTTCTCGTCCTGAGATGCTCGCAAAGCTGTATGAGGAGGTGGTTATAAGATTTATTTTAGCATTTGTGTCTTAAAAGTTGCTCAGAAGAAAGAGTGCCTTCTATTGTTTGGAAGAGTTTTCACAAATTGTGCATTTATCTTTCAACATTTGTGGCTAACATTATTTCTAGCTTGTTTACGCTGCTTCAAATTATAATCGGCTTCTTGTTCTTTCTGCTGTTTGTGTGTGTGTGTATCCTGGCGTGCTAAGCGAGAAGTAATTTTGCAGGCTTGTCCAAATTTGATTGATAGGTTTAAAGAAAGGGAAGAAAACGTCAAGGTTAGATTTGGATGTGCTTCCATAGTTATTTTTGAGTCATTGCCCTTTATTTATTTCTTAATTTTTGTATGAACACTGCTGATTGTTTATGCCACAGATGGATGTATTCAGTACATTTATTGAGTTACTACGACAAACAGGAAATGTCACAAAGGGGCAGACTGACATTAATGAGTTGAGGTGCACACATATATCATGACATCTTTTTGTTTCTGCTGAGTATTTACTGTAGATTTAAACAATTTCTAGCAAATTAAAATATTAATTTTTTCTTTTTTTTTTAATATCTGGTGAACTGCTACTGCTCCTTCTGAAAAAGAAGGCATTTTCTATTAGTGATTGGTTGTTACAAAAATTTTCTTTCATTGAGCAAGTGCCATGAATATGGTATTTTCATGACACTAGGTGATAGAGTTGTTTGAACTCAGGGTTTGTGAGTTTTTTTTCCCTGTTGGATATGAATTAACATGAAAAGCCCACATTTTTTGGTAATCCAGAGGGATAATTGAGTGGTTATGATGACGACATATTCAAGATTTATGGTTTCACAAACTCTTGTTACAATAATACTTAATTATAATGGGGTGCTATTTTTTGCCTCACGCTCGAGCACATAGTAGGACTACATATATGCAACTACTTGGTATATCGTGATAGTAAGTTTGTTACTTTCTTACAGCCCTAGATGGTCATTAAAGCAAGAAGTTCCCAAGATTGTTAAATCAATAAATAGGCAGATGCGCGAAAAGTCTATCAAGACAAAGGTAGCGAATTGATGAAATTGTTGATAGTATCTTTGCATGCTAGTAGCTGCTGCGTCATTTATACAAGGACTACTTTTTCTCTTTGCAGATTGGTGCATTCTCAGTTCTGAAAGAACTGGGTGTGGTCTTGCCTGATTGCCTTGCGGACCACATTGGATCCCTCATTCCAGGAATTGAGAAAGCGCTGTGTGTGAGTACCTTGAACTTTACTTTTTCCATTTGAGTATGATGGTGACACCAGGATGTGGTTTCTCATTTCTTGACTGTCAACTTTACCAGGATAAGTCCTCCACCTCGAATCTGAAGATTGAAGCTCTTGTATTTACAAGATTGGTTCTAGCTTCTCATTCCCCCGTTGTTTTCCACCCATATATTAAGGTAATTCCAAATAAGCTGTTTTCCGTTTATCTGAATCTTCTAGTATTCCGTAGAAGTTATAATGCATCTGCAAGTGATAATTGCTCTGCTTCGAAGCATAGGGACTTGTTGAGGATTAGTGATTGAGGTATCAAAAAAATTGATGGGATGTCCAATTTCTTTGAGTTGGAATTGAATGAAGGTTGTGCTGGGAAGAAAAAAAATAGAAAGGTCAACAACTGAAATTAGAAGGAAAAGAAGATTTAAAAAAGGCTCATCATGAATCAAAGCTGAATCTCAAGTGAAAAATAAGCTCTGGGAATAACTTCAAGGCTTTATGTTAATATTTATTGGCTATGGTCATGACTGCTCTCCTCATAATAGTAGAAAAGTTTTAAACAATACTAGTGACAGAAAAATCACCTGTAAATAAAACCTAAATTACGTGTGCTATTAATCCTAATCTCGTGGACTGTTTCAAAAAAACCAAAATGGCTTATTTGATGGCGCACTTGTGCTGCATTGGCTTTCATGGTTGATCAAGTTGGGATAGGATCACATGGTAATTTTGGAGAATCATTGGAGTCAAATCTGCATTGTAGGGGTTATTTAGAGGTCGGTGCTTGATTGGTGAATATTGATTAATCTGCTTGGGTGGTTGATCATAGCAATCCTGAAGATTTAGTGCCCTACATCAGGTTGTGTTGATTGTCTGGTAATTTTGGAGAATCATTGGAGTCAGATCTGCACTGTAGGTGATATTTGAGACCTATCATGAATGGCTATTACCAAAAATCTTGTGTTGGAGGAAATAAGTGGTGAGAACGGGCTCATGTGGTTGATTCCTAGTAGTTGTGATGAAAGGCTGAGTGTAAAGAATTGTATCTGCTGGAGAAAGTGAAGTAGGACTTCTGTAGGTTTTCAACTTATACTCGTGCACCTTGACTCAATAATACAGGATAAAAAGATAATGTTGGTAAAAAATTGATCTATTCTAGTCCCAGAACTTGGAATCCCGTTGTTGTTGCTTTATCAGATAAATAGATACCTATATTATTTTTCCTTAGTGATTTGTTATTTGTTGAACCACTAAGGATTTGTGAACATCGTTAATGGAATGAGTACAAGGGGCAGAAAGCAGAACCTACATTATTTGGGTTGAGAATGTGCACACGTATGTAATTAATGTTGCTTCTTTGATAACTTTCTTTCAGGCTATTTCTACTCCTGTATTATCTGCTGTCAGTGAACGCTATTACAAAGTTACAGCTGAGGCTTTAAGAGTATGCGGGGAGCTTGTTAGTGTTGTGCGTCCAAACATTGAGGTTGAATTGCTTTTACTTTCTCTAAATCTGAGAAGATTTTGGATATATATATATATACTAGTAAAAGCCCGTGTCCAAGGACACGTGTTTTTTATTTTTTAAATTAAATTATTTGTTATTTTTTTTTAATTTAAAAAAAATATATTTTTAAAGGGAAACATGGGAAAGGGACAACTTAATGAGGGCAAAATGGGAAATTTGGCACTTGGAACTGTTCATTGTACTGTAGCAAGGAGGGGTGTCATTTATACTATAGATAGCATGGTTTCGTACTTGTTTAAAATTCTTCAGAGTGACAATAATATGGTTTTGTGTTTAGGTTGTTGGTTTTGACTTCAAACCATATGTCCGTCCAATTTATAATGCTATCATGACACGTTTAACGAACCAAGATCAGGACCAGGTTAGTACATATGTTGGAAAGAGTCCCTTGTGTTATTGTATTTTTCTAACATTGCTCTTCTTACAGGAAGTTAAGGAGTGTGCTATTTCTTGCATGGGGCTTGTTGTTTCAACATTTGGTGATAACCTTAGGGCAGAATTACCTTCATGCCTTCCTGTTCTTGTGGATCGAATGGGAAATGAAATAACCCGGCTTACTGCGGTTAAGGTTAGTTTTAAAGCTGCAGTGTTTCTTCATCCGCGATACTGCTGTTCTAGGCAGACATTCCATTTGTGTATAGACAAAGTATATGACACACACAATGCATGCACAATTATTTTTCCATTTTTTTTTTCCTTTTTTCCCCCTTGTAATATCTTGCAGTCATAATTAGTTAGTTTTAGTTACAAATTCTTGGAATTCGGGTTCTACTTTAGGTACTTATCTATCTATACCATACATTAAGCGAGAGGAGCGGTTGACTCATTGGACACTCCTACTTTTGGGGTCCTCTCCCACTTTCTGCGCTCCTATCCTAACTTTTCTTCTTAATATTATAGTGGTTTGCCTTTTAAACTGTATGTACCTTTCGCCTGTTACATTAACCATATGAATAATGATTTAATCTCTATATTTTCTTGAGAATATTACTTGATAATTATAAACTAAAATATTAAGAGCCGGGTACGTTAAATTTTAGTAATTAGTACTCCCTCTGTTCCATGTGAAGAATGTGTTATTCTAGTTTTATATGTTCCACTTAAAGAGTCAACTTTGGAAAGTAATGCCTCAATCTCCATATCCTTTCAAGTAGTCTCCACATGTGTTATGAGCATCTTGTGCAACCCACATATTGGTGTAACTGAGATCAGCTCTAAATATTCTAATGTACTCCCTCTGTCCCACCTCAAACCGGACTTATTTCCCTTTTGGTCCATCCCACCTCAAACCGGTCTACCCAAAATGGCAAAGAATCTTCACTATTCCTCCCACTCATTCTCTCTCCTACTTTACTTTTATACTCACAACACCAATCAACTTACTATTCCTCCCACTAATTTTCTCTCCTACTTTAATTTTTATACTCACAACACCTCTCTCCTACCTCACTTTCCCTTAATCACCTTGCCCAAAAAGTTAGTCCTGTTTGAGGTTGGGCAGAGGGAGTATCTCTTAATCATTACACTTTTTAAAGGTGGACTATTTGGTAGGAAGCGAGGGACAATTTAGTTGCAAGAGTATTTTGGCCAATAACAGAAAGCAGTACAGGCCTTCATTTTGAACATTTCCCACCCTGTACTTTGTAAATCAACTTTATGGTGACATGCAATGTTTGTGATGTATATTCCCTCCATTCCCCAAAAACTGTCCTACTTTGACTTTCATGGTCAATTCATTTGAACTTTGACCAAAATTTTACGAAAATTGAATTCTCATGAAATTCCAAAAATTGTTATTGATACACCATTAAGGATACTATCAATAATATTTTTTTTTACATTTTTCATGATGATAATTTAATTTACATAAAATTGGTGGTCGATGTGTAATTGAGATGACCATGAAAGTCAAAGTAGGACCCTACTTTTTATATTTTTGTTTTTGGGACTTTTGAGATTTCACACTTTGTGAAGACCCTACTTAGCATTAACTTATAGTTACTTTTCAATTTTCATTGCTCGGAACAAAAAGTATGTGATAAATTATTTGTATTAGACTTAATTTTTGATGATGTTTAAATTGGTGATGCAGTTAAATTTTTGAAATTATTTCTTTGTAGAATGTTATATGGTTTCAGGCTAACCATGAATGCACTAGTACAGATAACGTACTTGCACAATGAAGAGAACATATTGTTTACTTGATTCCCAAGTTGTGGTTGAGAGGAAACGAGCTTAATAATTGTTTTAGTTGAAAATGATATCTCCTTTTTGTTTGAGCCTTGGGCCAGAGAATGTGTTCGCCATTAACTTTGAGGCCTTGTAACCATTGAGTTCTCTTTCCAGGCTTTTGCTGTCATAGCGGCATCTCCTCTTCACTTGGATCTATCATGTGTATTGGAGCATGTTATCTCAGAGTTAACAGCTTTCTTACGTAAGGTATGCACGGCTATAACTTCTCAAGTACCTATTACTGTAGCGAGTTGTTCTAAGGAATTTTCCATAATTTTTTCTTTCTAAATTGGTGCTTTTTGTTGAATGTAAGGCAAACCGAGCATTGAGACAGGCAACCTTGGGGACGTTGAATACACTAATTGTTGCTTATGGTGATAAAATTGGTTCGGCTGCATATGAAGTCATCATTGTGGAACTTTCATCTTTGATCAGGTTTTTCCTTACTAATTGTTTTTGAAAGTTTTGCCATTGTTTCGGTGGTGGATTCATCTAATGTACTCTGTCTGGCATGGCTGGCCAATTACTACGCACTAAAAGAATTCTGAGCCTTAACTTATACATGCTACTTTCGTATGCCAGTGATTCGGACTTGCATATGACGGCACTTGCATTGGAACTCTGCTGTACTTTAATGTCAGACAGCCGGTCAAACCCAAATGTCGGTGTGACTGTGAGAAATAAAGTTCTTCCCCAAGCACTGACTTTAGTAAAAAGCCCGTTACTACAGGGCCAAGCACTCACGGTAGTATTCCAACATTATTTGGCACTTCAGAAAGGATATATGTTATCTGCTTCATAACTTACTCTTATTTGGATTTCACAGGCTTTACAATGTTTTTTTGCTACGCTGGTTTACTCGGCAAACACAAGCTTTGATACTCTGCTGGAGTCTCTTATTTCAACAGCAAAACCATCTCCCCAGTCCGGTGGTGTTGCAAAACAGGCCTTGTTTTCTATAGCTCAATGTGTTGCTGTTCTCTGCCTTGCTGCAGGGGACCAGAAATGTTCTTCCACAGTAAAGATGCTTACAGATATCTTGAAAGATGATAGCACTAATAATTCGGTAAGGTTTCTCGTCTTATTGCCATCCATTTGCTCTGGTGTGTGAGTTATTCAAAAAGTCAAGACGTTTCTCCAGAGTAAAGTAAGTGAATTTCGGAACACAAGGATGAAAGGAAATAACAAGAGAAATGAGAAGAGAATTCTTTCAATTAGGAGAGAGAGGGGGGGGATTGTCTCTATACGAGAAAAAGGAGAAAATGGGCTGCGGTGTGTTGGTAGGTACTGCCGTACTGGAGAAACTGAGGGGTAGGGGCAGTTGCATATAGAAAGGAGAATTCAGTCAGAGACCAATACCTGAGTCCATGTATGAGAAGAGAAGTACTTACACTCCATTCTACTCATATACCTATTTGTGGTAGTAGGGTTCGATTTTTAGCCTTTTAATGACCCATATCCTTGACTGTCCAATGAGTATACAATTGGTTAAATCATTCATTGAAATATCCGTGCTTTATGTTTTTGATATGCAAGGTTGAGCCTTTAGGCAAGAGTAGAAGTTAGAGGTTTTGCATGGTTTCTTATATATGAAATCTTGGTTTTAACTTTTACGGTGAAAACGTATTTGCTTCAGTTAGTCACAATAACACAGACATCCTCTATGATTTTGATTATGTGGTGTTATTGCTTTCGTCGTCACTGGTGGGAGGAAGTTTTGTTGGATCTCTGATTGAATTTATATTTACTTTAACCTGTGGGTGTCACTCATGCCTCTTTTCCTGTTTCTTGTTCTTTCATGCCCCCTATAAAATCTGTGATTTTCACATCTAGAAGTATCAACTTTTCAGATCTTGCTACTTAGAACTGATGGTAAAAAAATTCCTAAAGATATTTTGTATGAAAATAATGTTTGCTCTGCGGATGCTAGTGGTTTCTAATTGTTGAAAGTTGCTTTACTGATCTTTGCGTTTATGCTTTATACTGTTTTGTGGTGGTCATACTTTTTACAGTATTATTTAGTCTTTATCTTCGTTTTTGAAAGCTTCTTATTGAAACTTATTCCATCTTCTTGTAAGGCCAAACAACACCTTGCCTTGCTATGTTTGGGAGAAGTTGGCCGAAGGAAAGATTTGAGCTCACATGCACATATAGAGAACATCATTATTGAATCCTTCCAGTCTCCCTTTGAAGAGATAAAGTCTGCTGCATCTTATGCTCTTGGGAATATTGCTGTTGGTAATCTACCCAAGTATTTGCCGTTTATTTTGGACCAGATTGATAATCAGCAGAAAAAACAATATCTGTTGCTTCATTCGTTGAAGGAGGTATACTCACCGATCTAGAATTTTATCATAATAAATGTTAACTCCCCATCGAGTAGATTATATAGACAACAATTAAACAATCAAATAATGGCATAGCACATCGTATATTGCAGGTCATAGTGAGACAATCCGTAGATAAAGCAGATTTTCAGGATTCTAGTGTTGAGAAGATCCTTAACTTGTTATTTAACCACTGTGAAAGTGATGAAGAGGGAGTTCGTAATGTGGTAGCTGAATGTCTGGGAAAAATTGCCCTGATTAAACCTGCAAAACTTGTTCCTGCACTCAAGGTACTCCCTCCATCCCATAATAAATTTCACTCTTTCTTTTTGGTTCGTCCCAAAATAAATGTCACGTTTCCAAATAAGGAAATAGTCTTAGTGCATTTTTACCATTGTACAAGCAATGCACAAACAAGTAAAGCACATTTTTTAAATACGTTGATATGTCAAATGAGACATTAATTATGAGACGGATGGAGTATATCATAAGGCTTATAGATTCTGTTTTTGCTTTTCATATGGTAGCAACGCTTCTTTTAGCTGTAATTTGAGGATCCACACTAAGCTATTTCTATATTTGTAGGAGAGAACAACTAATCGTGCTGCATTTACTAGAGCAACAGTTGTGGTTGCTGTGAAGTATTCTATAGTTGAGCGGCCAGAGAAGATTGATGAGATCTTATACCCTGAGATCTCTTCCTTCCTGATGCTTATTAAGGATCACGATCGGGTAGGTTTGACAATATGGTATAACTATAAATTACCAATAGGCCTTGTGAAGTTATGCCTTGCTCTATATCTGTCATTTAGTGGAACTTGTGAAACATTTTTTTTTTCTTTCCTTTTTTAGTTTCATTATCCGACACTTGTTTATTGTTCTTCCTTCTCTGACCGTCATGTGTTTCTCTGTGTGAATTTGTTTGCAGCATGTTAGACGCGCAGCTGTCTTGGCCTTGAGTATAGCTGCTCATAATAAGCCAAACCTTATCAAGGGTCTTCTTCCAGAGCTATTACCGCTTCTTTATGATCAGACAATTATCAAGGTAACTTTTGGCTTAGCATAAACTTTTCCACAGGAACAGCTCAAAGAAAATCTGATGTAGGCTATACTTGCCAATAGTTAAATACTTATGTCATTGATACTCTATTGTTCAAATCTTCTTAGATATAGAAATCACAGAGATGTGCAAGTGCACGCATGGGGTGGGTGGAGAATGGGTGGGCTTAGACTAACAACCTGCGACGAGGCCCAGTCAATTACATAAGCTCAATTTTTAAATCAAAATTTCTGTGAGAAAAGTATGTACCTGTCATAGTTGCGAAAGGCTAGCGCCTCTCTCGCCCGCCCCGCCGTTTTGACGCCTTTAGGGGTCGACCGCCTTTTGGTTTTATGGCGGGCTGTTGTGCGCCTTCTAGGTCCGAGGCGTTTCATGGTTATGGTGAGAGGCGTGAGCAGTCCACCTTTGTCAAAAGACATAATAGACATATGTGTAGTGTTAAACTAGGTTATTTTGTAATTTTAGTTTCAACAATTTAACATACCCAATGCGTTGTTTTGGGATAATATGGAGTAAAGATAGATTGTGGCGTACATGAGGAAGAAAGATATCCATAATTTCTTTCGAGTGATCAAAAGAAAATAAGTGTCATGAATAACAAATCAGAACGACGACAAAGGAGTGGGACAAAAACACTACAAATAGCTTGCTTTATTCAAATTTTTAAAGGGAGGTTTGCAATTTTTTATATGTTTACTAATTTAATTTGTTTTTTGGCTTTACTTTGGATCTTCTTTGTCATTTGAAGTTTTAATTATATCTTATGTTCATCACTAGGTATGGAATTATACATTTGAAATTATATATTCGAATTCACCTATTTCACGCTTTTAAACGACAACTCGTTTACTGATTTGAACAGAAAATGTGTTTTTTGTCAGAGAATTCTCACTTTTGGGTGTTTTAATTGTGTTAAGTTGCTATTACATGTGAAATTGTGACATTTATTTAATGCAAAATTCATGTGCTTAACATGTTTAAGCTTTGTTTAATATATTTTATATGTATATATTATTTTACTATTCCTTTTGTTCTATTTTACCGCCTTGCTCGCCTTTCGGCCGCCTTTCAACCGCCTTGCCATTCGCCTTTTCTAGGAACTTCTCGCCCGCCTCTCGCCTTTCGCCTTTAACAACTATGGTACCTGTAGAAGATGTTATGTGAACATGTTCAAGGATAAATATACCCGAAAAACTTTTATATGTACAGTAAAAATATGCGGAATGCTGTCATATCTATGTCACGACTTCCAATTATCTAATTGCTTTGACTAATAGGCCATAACTTGTACTACCTTTGTTCCGGAATAAATGTCAGCACTTTCCATTTTGGTTTGTCCCAAAATAAATGTCACGTTTCCAAATAAGGAAAGTAATCTAGTACAATTTTATCATTGTACACGCTAGTAAAGCACCTGTCTTAAAAACACCGACAAGTCAACGCGACATTTATTGATGGAGGGAGTATTATTTGAATAAATTTGGTGGTACCGCGTTCACCAGTTGTTCTGGTGGTGGGATTATTGGCCCGGTCTGGTTACTAGTCCTGCTTTAATAACTATGGTAATGTGGATGCCACAAGAGACTTGTTTCCTAAATGGCTAAATCAGCCATCTTCCTTGGCCTTCTGAACTCTTATAACAATCACATTTCAGTCCAAATTGACATATCTAAATGCTGCATTCTGTAAAAATAATGTTCTCGTAGCAACTCATTGCTAGTTTATATGCTGCTTCTTTTTGGTTGAATATCTCTATTTCCCTTTAATGAACAATTTGCATTGCACAGATAAGGGATAGGTAAGAGCTAAATCTTTATTAAACCCTGCAAGTTTCCTAAATCTTTATTAAACCCTGCAAGTTTCCTATTTGAAATTAGTAGGTTGTTACTTGGTAGATCAATTTTATTTACCTTATTCTGTTTACATTATGTTCATGAATCATCTTTAGAACTTATTTGCACTTTTTGCTCTATGTTAAAAACACTATTTGGTAGTTAAGAGCTAAATCTGTCATTACCATCCAGTTTCCCCTTCTGCTATATGTTTGCATCAATCACATCCATTTTGAAAAATTCAATTGTGCAGCAAGAGTTGATTAGAACAGTTGATCTCGGTCCTTTCAAGCATACAGTAGATGACGGGCTCGAGTTGAGGAAAGCAGCCTTTGAATGTGTAGATACATTGCTGGACAGCTGTCTAGATCAAGTGAACCCTTCATCTTTCATAATTCCTTACCTTAGATCTGGTCTTGATGGTGAGTCTTTTGACTGGCCTGCCCATTGTTTTCATATATTAAATTTAAGTGGATATTACTTGAATATTTATTTTTATTTAGGTTGGATTTCATAGCAGAACTGGCTCCAGTAGCCTTCCTTGCAGCTTATCTTGCTTATAAAATATGTCGATACTGATTTTTTATCTGGTTTTCGACAGATCATTATGATGTAAAAATGCCTTGCCATCTTATCCTCTCAAAACTTGCAGAGAAGTGCCCTTCTGCTGTATTGGCTGGTCAGTATGTCATTCCATATTATTCTCCTTATCTTTATGATGCACAAATCCTAACGTCGCATACAAATGGTTGACGTTCCAGTGTTAGATTCTTTGGTGGACCCTCTTCAGAAAACTGTTAATTTTAGGCCAAAACAAGATGCTGTCAAGCAAGAAGTTGACCGTAATGAAGACATGATCCGGAGTGCCCTTAGAGCAATTGCGTCCTTGAACCGAATCAGGTTTTTTGGCCGTCAGCTCTTAGATAATTTCTTGCCACATTTTGTTTTTTCTCTCTCTCTCTCTCTCTCTCTCTCTCTCTCTCTCTCTCTCTCACACACACACACACACACACACACACACACAGTTACACAGACACGTTCAGTGAATCTCAGTACTTAATGTCTTACAATGGGATAATTTTGCAGTGGAGGGGACTGCAGTCACAAGTTCAAGAGTCTAATGACTGAAATTGCAAAATCGCAAACGATATGGGATAAGTTTTGTTCCATTAGAAACGAGTGATAAATTAATGAAACGATTTATCACTGCTGACAAGCCTGGGGAGGAACCAGAATCATGTTTTTGTTTTCTTTAAAGAATGTACTCCATCCATTTACAGAAAAGAAAATTCTCAACGAGGGGGCCCACAAAGCCTTGCATTACTGGCTTGTCATGGACAATGTAGAAAGAGAAAGATTGTGAATGATGGATTTATGGATATGATATCTTTCATATATAGTAGAGTCATTAGTGTTTTTTTGTTTTTTTTTGGCATCTGGCCGTTGTTTTATAACCCTAAAAAACGATTACTAGTTACAAACTGGCTTTCGGTCTCCCTTCCCTTCCGTGCCTTTGACATTGTGTTAGACAAATAGTAATTGTTTGAGCGGAAAATGTTTACAGCGAGGATTTGAGGTTTTGCAC
Source organism: Adenophora triphylla var. japonica (assembly GCA_022495995.1). Classification (NCBI taxonomy): domain Eukaryota; kingdom Viridiplantae; phylum Streptophyta; class Magnoliopsida; order Asterales; family Campanulaceae; genus Adenophora; species Adenophora triphylla. Next base: position 408,248 of record JAFEMH010000618.1, on the reverse strand, counting down.
TTGGCTATTTGGTTATGTTGTGAGAATGTAATTGGGGTCTGAATTTTGTTTGGAATTGTTTAAATAGTCATCTTCCATATGATTTGGTGCCTTTTGTTTATTTTCAAGTTAAATACTTTTTTTATGGCCCAAGGGTTATTTGGAGTTGAGCCTTTCGGTCTTCCCTCCCTCCCTCCCTCCCTCCCTCCCTCCTCGTGCCTTTACTGAATGGAGTAGATTTACTTTGATGTTAACTTGATTGAATTTTGCCCAAACATATTTAACTTTAATTATACTCATGAAACTCAAAAAATTGTTATTAATTCAGGAGGATAATAATTTTTTTTATACAAATATTTGTTTATGTAAAAATATGTTAATATTCATTAATATTGACCATCAAAATGAAAATGGCTATATTGTTTGGCGCAAAATTTTATATTTTTTAACCATTTGAGCTTCTTATTTTAATGGAAAGGCTTTAGAGAGCTTTTTATCATTGTAGAAATCACTAGAGCTCTTTTAGTAAGGAGTAACTCTTTATACAAAGAGCTAGCTTTTAAAATTTTATCATTACTACAAATTTCTATGCAAGTGATTCACTCTTCTTGTTATATACTCCCTCCGTCCCAATAGTAGCTTCTCATTTTGCCATTTTGGGTGCCCCGTTAATGCTTTCACTTTCCTTTTTTGGACATCAAATATTAATATTTTAATTGTGGGGCCCACACTATTAACACTAATACAACATCACTAACTCCTAACCCTAAAATAATCAATCCTAACCCAAAACTAATTAATCTTTTCTCAAAAAATTTTTCCAACAAAATCATTTACACAAACTGATCTCTCTCCTCACTCCTACTCTCTCTCCTTACTATCTAGATCGTTCTTTACGAAGAACGAACCCTAATTCTTTCTCTCTCTATTTCTCTCTCTCGATTTCACTGGGAAATCGGTTGAAATTTTAGGAATTTCATACATACTCCTTCTCCTTTCTTCATGGATACCGATTTATCAATCAAATCCTACTCTCTTTCCTCACTACCTAGATCGTTCTTGCTTGCTTACGAACCCTAGTTCTTTCTCTCTCTATTTCTCTCTCTCGATTTCACTGAGAAATTGGTTAAAATTTTAGGAATTTCATACATAATCCTTCTCCTTTCTTCATGGATACCGATTCATCAACATTCTCTCCCCTTTCTTACGAAAATGGCGAATCGGTTCTTGGGGAACCCATTTCTTCAATTTTGTTGGAAGATTCTCAAAAGTATGAAGCTTTTTCTACAATGGAGGAAAGAGAAGAAGTTCATAACATTTTTGGGGAAATTCTTAGTAATCCACCTCGAAGCACCGTTCCCCTTTCTGTTTTCAACGAGCCATGGTGGTCTCTCTCAAAGCAACTTGATGCCATCACAGATCGGAATAGTCCCCAAAGCTACACGCGAAAGGTAGAAATCCACAGAAAGGATTTGTTGATGTTGGGTTTGCACTGTCCGGCTATACAATGTTGGCTTAAGGAGCAGGTTTATGTCTTCTTTCTCATTCTTTGTTCTTCTCTGTGTTTGAACTGGTTTTTTGGTGGCTGTTTGAGTACATTTTGGGAGTTAGGTGAATGTTATGTGTGAAATGATGAATATGGCTTGTTGACCTAATCTGTGATTGCTACCTTTAATTGCCCACATCAATGAATTTGTTGATATGAACTTTGTTTGCCTTGGTTTTGACCTAATGTGTGCTGCGATTGGTATTGTGTGCTTCAATTAAGTTTGAATTGGTGAGATGCATGTTGAACTTGTTTGCACTGTCATTCTATGATGATTAAAGGCTGAGAATGAAACCACATTAGTTTGTTGCATTCATTTCATACATCATGCCTTCAAACTTTGAAGCAGCCACTGACCCAAGTTGTTCATTTGATCTTGAGTCAAGTTGGGTTTGGCCAGTAAGTTGCATGCTGACATCTTGAATTTTGGATATGGAGTTTGGAAATTTGGTGGTGGCTGTTTGTATTTAATATTTTGGTGGCTCTTTTTAACTGAATGATCTTCAGTTAATCTTAACTGAATGATCTTCAGTTAATCTTCAGTTTGTGGTCTGTAAGCATGGGCTTTATGATGATTCAATGAAGTTTGAATTGGTGAGATGCATGTTTGAACTTATTGACACTGTCTTTCTATGATGATTCAAGTCTGAGAATGAAACTACATTAGTTTGTACCATTCATTGACAGTAAACTGTTACAAAAAACTGTCTTTACAAAAGTGACCCTTCAAAAACTACTCTATGATGATATTTTTCTGAGAGTAAATATTTTTCTACAAACCATTGCCTAAAGACATGTGCACAAGTTCCATTTCATCCATCATGCCTTCAAACTTTGCTGCATGGCCTGCTTGTTGTAGATACCTAATGCAACATTGAACTAATTCTTTGTTAACTGACAAGTTTTTTGGAAGTTGACCACTTCTTTCTAAAGAATCCTTTCCCAAATGTTCTAAGCAGTAGTTGTTCGCACCCCTAACAGTCATTATCTGTCTCAAAGTTGATTGCAAAGTCAGGAACAACTTATTGAGTGTGTGCTGCATAACCTTTGAAATGCTTCTTGCACTCCATTGACCAACTCATCCACAGTCTCTGCCTGAATGGAATTTCTCATAGCATCTAATGAGTTGAACCAACCTAAGTCATTGATGTTTGTGTCTGGTGAATTTGGTGGCTGAAATTGCAACTGTATGTTCAAGTTTTCATCACTTGCTGCTGCTCTAAAATCTGCATCATTGTTGTTTATGTGTGGTGGTGCATTATCCCACTGGATAATGATATTTTTGCTGCTTGTTGATGGCCATTTTGACTTGATTGCTGGAATAACCTGTAATGAAAAACAAACTGAAATTAACTCTGCTGCTCTAAAAAAAACTGGTTTTAAAATCTGTTTTGATGCTTACCTGGGTTATCAACATTGCCTTGGTCACTTCTTTATTGACTGAGTTCATAACTTTGGTGACTGTTGTACCAGATGCTCTATTCTTGCTGTGTCTTTTTGCTCGTTCCTTTGTATTAAATGGACAAATACCAATTTTTCCATCAAAGATTACATTGCCTTTGTTATCATAAATTGGCCTTGCTACGACACAAAGAAACATCACTTTTGTGATGAATCTTTTGCTTTGGCATGTCCTATGTGGCTCTTTTTCACCTTGACAAATGTAATACCTTTCGGATGTTTTGGTTATGTAAAACCATTTCTCATCCAAGTGTATTACATCATGCATAGAATTAAAAACTACTTCATCATCTAATGGTTGAAATGTGATTGCTTCAAGGCTAAATATCAGCCTTGCTATTCTGTTTTCATATGTTAACTGAGGTTTGATTGCATTGGTGTGAGCCTTGATCACACCAATTTTTTTCCATCTCCCAATTGTACTTTTACTTATACCCAAAGCTTGACTCAAATTTCTAATTGTTCCTCTCTTACGAAAGTCAACTCCTTTCATTTTTTCTTCATCTAATTTCACCCTTTTACTTCTGACTACTCCTTTGTTTGAATGAAAATGGACAGGTTTACCTTGGTCCCGTTGCTCTACCACCTTCCTCCAATAAGTGAAGATCCTCCTTCTTGAGAGACCAAATTTTGAAGCAGCTTGATCACGGATTCCTCTTGGAAGCTTCCCATTCACCATAGATTGAAGCAAGAACTGACCCAAGTTGTTCATTTGATCTTGAGTCAAGTTGGATTTGGCCAGTAAGTTGCATCCTGACATCTTGAATTTTGGATATGGAGTTTGAAAATTTTGGATATGGAGTTCGGTTCTTAGGGATTTTAGTCCTTGCTGCTTGTTGATGGCTGTTTGTATTTGATTTTTGGGTGGCTGTTTTTGGTGACGTCAAACATCTTCGTCAAAAACATATTGAAAGTTATTTATGTGAGGTAACATGACTAAGTTTTGTTATATTTTTAACGAGGAAGTTGACATAGTGAGCACATTTTGAAAAATTTTGAAAAACGTGAAAGTTTAATGAGAACATTTAAAAAAAATAAAGTTTAGTGATAAGATTTTGTTGAAAAACATGAGTTTAATGAGAACATTTTGAAAAAATAAAGTTTAGTGATAAGATTTTGAAAAGGCTAAGGTGGTTTTTGTTTTTTGTAAACATTAAGAATTGAAATCTAATTACACATTTAAATTTGACTGAATTCATAAGAAATAACGTTTTAAAATTGATTTTCGAATTATTCAAACTTATTTATCTGAATTCATTTTCTGAAATATTTATGTTTACCATTTTTAACCGCCTAGACTATTATATAATTAACTGTTTGTTAATAATAATCGTTAAATCTCAAATCACCAATTTTAAATTTATAAATAGAAAATAACATGATTTTTATGGATAGAAAATACATAAAAATATGAATGCATTAACCTAAATTACATAGAAAAAAAAGTATCACAGATTACATTTTAGTTCTTAAGCTCAATTTCAATTTTTATTTTTGTGAAATCATCTCAGGCAATTAATTTAATGTCATCTTCTCCAATTCAAAGAAACCCATCTTCTTCTCCAATTTTAAAATTGACAATCAAAAAATTATTTTACTTCCCCCCCCCCCCCCTTTTTTTTTTTTCATTTCCATCAGATTCAAAACCCCCAGGAAAGCTCCAACTCCACATTCAATTTGTATTCTTTCACTAGGCAGAGTCTTGAATAATGGCGGACCCAACCACCCTCTACCCACTCTTGAAACAACAAATCTGGAAAGACAATTGTTATATACTGTATACTCGTAAAATTGTTGAGTAAACCTGTAATTTTCAAACTTTAATTATTATGCTATCGAATGAAATGACCCTACTACCCCTAAATCTATACACTCATTACCCAATGTTATATACTAGTACAGACTTCCCGTGCGGACCGCACGGGTCAGTACCCCCAATCTATCTTTATTATTTTTCTCATCACCTTCAACCTACTCTATTATTCACTATCGAGTATCCGCCACCTTCTATGTAAAACCATCAAAACTAACCTGAAAACAAAGAGACAAATTATGTCGAAAAAGTGATTAAAAGAAAAGCGAAAACTGAGGATCAACCTATTTGTGGCATTGAAAATTTTCAATGGTATAACTTCAACATTTTATGATAGCAAAACATTAAGTACATCATATGAAAAAATATTAAAATATTATACAAATAAAGCAACTTCATTCTGTACTATCCATATCCACATCCACCCTCACCCCACCCCATCAACCGCCACCCCCACCACCACACACACACACACAAAGATAAAGAAAAATACCCACCCCATCAACCGCCACCCCCACCACCACACACACATACAAAGAAAAAGAAAAATAAAAAGGAGGCAAAAACAAATCTGAAACATTTGAAATTTGGGTGATCGATAAAAAATAGAAAACATTAAGCGCTCTATACGAGTCACCCTTTATGAAGCATCTTCTACATAATAAAAATATATTACCAAAGTGGCCTTGGCCCAGTGGTATGTTGGTGGCTTCCCGAAGGGGAGGTCACCGGTTCGATTCCCCTCAAGGGGAATCTCTGTGCTTTAATTTCTACCTTGGGTTTCAGGATCCTTTGGAGCTCCCCGGGGCACATCCGTGCAGTTAAGGAAGCAGCATTGCTGGGCTTGTATCCTCAGTGTGGGGAGTTCGAATCTTGACAGGAGCAGCTGGAGCAGCCAATTGGTGTTGTAAGAGTGATGCAATTGCCTCGGCAGAAGCAGCTGGAGCAGCCAATTGGTGATGTAAGAGTGATGTAAATGCCTTGTAGGAGGGCTCCCTTGGGGCTCTGGAGTATAAGAGGTACTGCCACCCTGGCTGCATAGGGCACATCCCGTGATTTACCTCCGCCAGCATACTGAGGGGCCGGTACCTGGTGGTCCAGGATTAGTCCGGCGAAGCTGGGAACCTGGGTATCAAAAAATAAAAATAAAAATAAAATTATATATATATATATATATATATATATATATATATATATATAAGCGCACACACACACACACACAAAATAAGTAAATTCATAGTCAAAATCCCCCCACGCACACAATGTGCCTCCGATCAAGCTATGGTCAAAACGCTTTAGGAGAGTCCAAGAGAGAGTTGGTTATGTGCCAAAATAGGAAGTTACTAAGTCGGGTCTTCCCCGAGCTTAGAACCATAATAGCAGATCAGGAAAAAACCCCATATACATACGTTCTCAAATTTCGAGTTTCAGAAGTGGACAACTCAAAAAAGAATATAGTCTGTAATAAGATGATGGAGAAATTTTTAGTCAGCATACAATGTCATTTACCTATCAACAGAAATAGTTCCTCTACTCATGTATGAAGCCTTTTCTTAAGCTACTTGTATATCTGCTAAAGATCATAAAAATGACAAAGAATAATGAATCTTGAGCAAAACAAATGAGCCTCTAGATAAACACATAATTTCATTTCAACGAATCAACTATAGGGTAATGAATTGTTCCTAAATGACCTCTCTCTTTTACTGTTTTACCTAAGTAATTAATTTACAGTAAATAACAACGAAATAATTTGGCCATGAAAAATGTTTTTTTCTAAAGAACGTTAGATGAAAACGACATATGAAAATGTCATCGAAAACTTGTGAAACGGTTAAAACAATGATGCATGTGCAAGTACTATTAAAACCACGATTTCAAATTAATAGCCTTTACATTTTTAGTTATCCATTATTTTTCAATAAATTGACAAAATTATCCTTTTTATGGAGTTTATGATATATCTTAGGGAGATATTATAGTCACTACAAAATAATAATCTAATATAATAATGAATTATTTTTCTAGAGTAAAGAAAAATTTTCATTTTCTTTTTTAATAAAACTAAATTATTGTATTTGAATTTTTTTTAGGTTTTCATTTTTCATAAAAAAAAATAATACAATTATTTGTGATCCACTGCCTCCCTTCATTATATTTTCTATAAGAAGAAAGAAATCAGAACATATTGACGTCATATTTATATTATAAATTTTTCAGAATAAGTTTTAATATATTTAATCTACTCTAATAAAGAAATATTTGTTAGTAAATTCACCATTTAGCTTAATACTTAAAATTAATAATTATTTTTACACTGTCAACATAGTAAAATTCAATTTTGTTATTAAAAATTATTAATTATTTACATCAGTTAGTAACCGGTGTAGGAGAGTTTTTTTTTATTTTTTCCAACTTTAAATCTAGGCCGCTCTTTATCTTTTGCGAGATCAAATCTGAGCCACTCTTTGTGTGGCGGTTAGATTTGACCTCTATTGTATTATAGACTAGTACTTAAAAGCCCGTGCCACTGGCACGGGTCAGTACAAAAGGGTAAGCAGTAGAGAAAATAATAAGTGAAAAAAAAAACAGTTTCTCCATCTATATATTGTTCTTTGTATGTACACCAATAATAGTTCTTACAATCATCCACAAGAGTTATAAACTAACTAATCTAACACTCGTTCGTTAAATGTACGGCCAAAAAACTTTGACAAAAAACAATGTCACTTACTATTTCCTTAGAGGAAGTTGTATTCAATATACTACATGTGGAGCCCTTCGTTTCTCTCATGCTTTATTTGGAAGTGCACCAGAATATTGGTTGCAATTGGCTAAATAATACTTATATGTGGGAGCAAATTCCATGTTACCCTATCAATAAGGTCATATAAGTGAAAACATTTGATCCAGTAGATGAAATACATATGTCAATATTATCATTGCAGTAGTGAATGGAGGGGCCTATGAAGGCAGGCGAAAAAAAGAAACAAATTTGAGTAATAAAGTATGAAGTTTTGAAGCAGCCGCATGAAAATTTTGAGAAGGTTGTTGAGTTCTCCGCACGTAGAGGACTTAAAACAGTGTCAATAGCAAAGAAACAACCACCAACGGCTGCATTGAAACCTGAGTAAAAGTAGCAAGGGAAATGGAAATCAGAAAATGAAATCAGGTAATATAATATTAAACCATGCATATTACTATTAACATTTCAAAATCAACTGTTATTCAAAATGTACTTATGCTTCAGACACTATTATACTTCATAAAAGTGCAGCAACAAAGCTTTCAAGTGCTAAAATCATTGCTCCTAACTTTGAAAATTTCATCCTTGTTAAGTTTCTTTGTTCAAAATGTACTTATGCTTCGACACTATGAATATCCGCTTCTTTCATGGAACAACACTATCTCAAACATCATCCTTGGACCGGTTTCACCCCATTTAGTCATCAAGCAAGAACTGAGTTTCCCAAATCAGAAGTACTAAATATTATGCTAAATTAGGACCCAAGGTGTGACATTGTGACCCAATTTTAGACCTAGAGCTTCACAAAACACAACAACTCAAGTTTTAGCTCCCTCTTTTGGACAAATAATGTGAGATATAATTTTCAACTTTAGGTCAGTATGGGCTAAATAAACAAATTTAGAAAGCTCAGATGGTGAAGGTACTTCTATATAGAGCATGTCTAAATACATTAACTGTTGTTTCAAATAACATATAAGCCCAAGATATATATAGTAAACTACCGAAATATCCTCAAAACCAAAAAGAACCCGTGAATAACTCGCCTTATACATAAGCATGTGTTCATATATTCTACCCGAACGCCGGACTCGTAATGTACTTAAACATAGCCCCTCGAAGCATTTCCATGGATGCTACATCTTGTTTCTGCATGATCAAGACGGATATAATCTTTCAGTAAAGAAACTGATTTATATGCCTCTTAACTATGATGATTTGGTATACACCCTCCGTCCCGCTCGACTTAGGATTTTGGTCAAATTGAGTTAACTTTGACCAAGTAATTTAAATAAAAAATAATTATTATAATAAAAATCTAAAAATTTTATTGAGAGTATTTCATAGGTCCAATAGTTATATCCTGGGAACTTCCAATAAAATTTGTAGAATATAAGGAATTGATTATTAAGGGTGCCCTACTTTACCTACATTTGCATAAAGTTTCTTGCCACTTCTTTACCATTCGAGCCTTCCAAATAGATCTTCAATAGTGTTTGAAACAACAGAAAACATCAAAAGGATACACGACTTGTATGGATTATAACAAACAGTTTAACCACATTTTTTTTTAACAAAATAGTGTAACCATTTGCGAAGAGTAAAGTATTACTATAGGACATCTAGAAACTTGTACATACCACAGAAGTGCATTATCTCTTTCACAATATATGTGATACTATCTTTGTTACATAAACAACTCTTCATGTGAAATCATAGAGCACAAAGCACTAAATAATTTCTTCTCAGGTAAGCCATTTGAGTAGATGCATGTCTAACACCTATTTAGTAGCTTGACTGCCAGCAAAGTACTTGCATAATGGCTGAAATATGCCAGAGACAAATTAATGGCGCATACACAAACCACACCCCTACCAAGACATTTTCATTATTGGTGTTTTCAAATTGCATGTTCTTCGCAGTTTAGGTCATCTATATTATTTTTGTTTCATAGAAAAAAAAGTATCACAGATTACATTTTAGTTCTTAAGCTCAATTTCAATTTTTATTTTTGTGAAATCATCTCAGGCAATTCTTTTAATGTCATCTTCTCCAATTCAAAGAAACCCATCTTCTTCTCCAATTTTAAAATTGACAATCAAAAAATTATTTTACTTCTCCCCCTTTTTTTTTTTTTTTCATTTCCATCAGATTCAAAACCCCCAGGAAAGCTCCAACTCCACATTCAATTTGTATTCTTTCACTAGGCAGAGTCTTGAATAATGGCGGACCCAACCACCCTCTACCCACTCTTGAAACAACAAATCTGGAAAGACAATTGTTATATACTGTATACTCGTAAAATTGTTGAGTAAACCTGTAATTTTCAAACTTCAATTATTATGCTATCGAATGAAATGACCCTACTACCCCTAAATCTATACACTCATTACCCAATGTTATATATACTCGTAATATTAAAATCAAAATATACCTACATTGTTATAAATACCCGTAACATTAATTAAAATCTACCCCCTCATCAATTTTTCACCTTCTCCAGCTTCTCCCGTTTTTCACCATTACATCTCACCCTCTTCATTTTATTTTTAAATCAAAAAATTATTACTTCCCTTTCCTTCTACTATCATTTCTCAAACAAAAAATAAATTACATACATATTTGTTCAAGATATTCGGCAGGATCATGGTTAAAATGGCTATACAATCGAATGTTAATATAAGTTTTCTTCACTTTCTAACCATATAAATGTGTTAAACTTTTATTTTTGTTTTCGTTGCAAAATTTCGGCCTATAGTGGCTGAAATTCAACTCATGTTCGGTCACACCCAGCCGAAAAACTTAAAAAAGTTCGGCCACACCCGACCGAATTTTCTAAAATATTTCGGCCACACCCTACCGAACCTTTTTAAAAAATTCGGCCACCACTGGCCGAACCTTTGTTTTTCTTCGTACCCATTCCTTATTGTTGTATTGAATTGTTGCAGTATTCACTGGGTGACAACAACTATGACCCGGTTGATTTTGAAAGTGTTTTGAGAGACTATACAACAAAATTCACAATGCCTTTATATTTTATATACCGTCAAATAATATTTGAATGTGCGCAAAAATGGGGAAAAGCATGGATTTATCATCGTCATAGGTCGGTCGGATAACGGAAGCCATAATTACTCTACTCGAATGACGCTTGTTTGTTAACGTTGTGGGATATACAAAGAAATGTCAATCTCTCTTTGCTCTAAAAAATCTGTCAACAATGAAATATTGGGGAAAAAAAGAAAAATAGAGAAAGTGGAACAAAGAAATGCGATTGTAAGTTTTAGTTGAACAACAAACAAGTCATTGTTGTTGGTCAATGGCAATTAAAAGTGGTATGTGGTATTCACAATCATCCGATTTGTCAATCCATGTTGGGTCACTTTTATGTCGGTAGATTACAGAAACAAGAGAAGGAGTACGTGATAGAAATGTCACATACAAATAGCCGACCAAATGATATTTTATATGGCTTAAAAGAGAATTTTTCGGAAAACAAGTCTTTAATACGTACTATTTATAATGCGCGTGTGAAGAGCAGGGCAACTGAGCATGCGGGTCGTTCTCAAATCCAACAACTCATATTTAAATTGAATGATTATGGTTATCACTTCGAATATCGGCGATGCGAGCATACAAATGTCATTAAGGATATATTCTTTGCTCATCCGAAAAGAATTGAATTGCTAAAAGCATTTTCATACGCCTTATTCATGGATTGCACTTACGAGACAAATAGGTACAACTTGCTTTTGCTTGAGATTGTGGGCGTGACATCAACAAAAATGATCTTCTAAATTGATGTTGTATACTTAGAGGCTGAGAAAAAAGTAAACTACACGTGGGCATGCGAAGTGTTGAAATCTCTGATGGATGAATCATGTCTTTCTAATGTTATCATGACCGATATGGAGCTTGCTTTGATGAATGCAATCCGTGAGACGTTCCCAACAACAACTCATTTGCTACGTCGATGGCATATCAACAGAAATATTCTAGCAAAATGCAAGAAAATGTCTGATATGCAAGAGATTTGGGAGACGTTTATTCTTCATTGTAATGTAATGGTCAAAGCTTATATAGAGGCATCGTTTAATGACTTTTTACGGCGATTATCAGAAGATTTCAGTTGTTATCCCGATTCGGTCAATTATGTAATGAACCAATGGATTGTGCCATATAAAGAAAGATTTGTCTCGTGTTGGACAAATAAAGTTATGCAATTTGACAACTTGACTACAAACATGTATATCAGGCGAATTTTATTTTTGATGTGTCATATGTTTTGATGTTTCCTATGTTTTGTTAATTATATACTAATAAAATACGTAACTTATATTAGGGTGGAGAGGCAACATGCCTTGTTGAATAAACAACTTGTATCGAGTCAGGGAGCATTTGAGACATGTTGGAAACAAATTCATAAACTCATTGAATGCTCTTATATTGCAATTATCACCTCATTTGAGAAAAGCAGAACTGTGGTACAACATAAATTCAAGTCGTCGCTATGGAGTGAGGTTAGAGGTATGATGTCTATAAATGCATTGGATTTGATTTTCAACATAAATTCAAGTCGTCGCTATGGAGTGAGGTTAGAGGTATGATGTCTATAAATGCATTGTCCACATGAGATTGCACAGTTCATGCGATTCAACTCGCCAATCCCACTTGATAAAGTTCATGCATTTTGGCGTAAGCAAGATACCTTACCGATAATAAGTTACAATGATGATATTGAATAAGAGATTCGTAATCGATACAAATAGTCTTGTAATACTCTTTATTTAAGATTTGAGGCAGCTCCACGAACCGGAAAGAATTTGATTGTTCGGAGATTGATCGAGATTTTTCATCATGAAACAACAATGGCCAATGAACCTTCAGTAAAAACCAATAATAAGGGTCGTCCTAAAGCGACGAATGCTAAGTTCATCAAATCCACGAAGCGTGATCCTAACGCATTTGAGTATGTGGAGGCCATACTCGACCAAGTTTTATTCGACCCCAATGCAAATCAAGGTTCTTTGATGTTATCTGCAAAACCCAAGTTACAGGTAACCTCAAAACTATTTATATTATTCAGTTAAACGTTATAGCATGGAATTAGTCATTTCAACTTATTTTTACCTCTCTTGAATTTATCTTACAATTCGTGCGTCGAAAAAGTCAACATGCAATCACATATCTTGATCAAGTACCGGTTTATATGCATGGTTATATTGAGAAAACAATTGATGTGCGAGGTGATGGGAATTGTGGTTTCCGGTGTATCGAAGAGTTACTTGGACGTGATTCAGATGATCGACGGTGGGTTCGGGCAGCGTTATATCAAGAGGTTTATGAAAATCAAGAGTTATATGTTGAGTTATTCATGGCCGAGGATAGGGTGGAGAAAGTCATGTTCACTCTCAACTGGTATGATGGTCCATGTGGAGAAGCAAATTGGTTTAACGCTGCAGAAATGAGTTACACTGTTGCAAATGCATTCAACGTTGCGTTAGTGACTTTGAGTAACATATTGTATTTGACCTTTCCCCCTCTACGAAAATCAATGCCACGCAATCCAAAACAGATTTGTATTGCATATGTCAACGGTAATCATTACATTCATGCGAAGTTGAAGGAAAGATGTCCATTGCCACCAGTACCGTACAAATGGTATGAAAAACGTTATAAACGTGCAACCGGATGTCTAGCCTATTATCAAGAATGATTAATACAAGTACCCGATACGTCAACTTATGTAATTGATATTAAATAATATTATTTATGATAAATATTATGATTTGTTTTGTTAAATTTATTTAGATAATTTTCATTTACGAGTAACTTTCATTTAAAATTATATAATAATTTTATAAATTAACCTTAAATTTATAAAATTTAACTAACATAAAATTAACTTTTTTAATGACGTGAAACACATTGTTACGTCCCAACTTAATAAACAGAAAAAAAAATGCATTTAACATGGGTTCGACAGGTAGTAGCCGAAAGAATCAAATATTTCGGCCAAGATCGTCGAAATCCTTAGAAAGGTTCCTACAAGACTTGCCGAACCATTCTTACTAGGGCAAAATAAAATAAAACTACTTTGGCATATTAGTTGGGTACATAACATTGTTTTTTCATGAGATTTTTTTTAAACACAATTAATATGACTTACAGCCAGTAGTGGCCGAACAGAAAAGGGGTATTCGGTCAGTACTGGCCGAACTTTTTGAATGGTTCGATCAGTAATGGCCGAACCTTTGTTAATTGGGCAAAAAAATATTTATATATTTAAGGCTATGATTTGGGTAAATAACATTGTTTTTTCATGAGTTATTTAAAAAAAACACACTTAATATAACTTTCGACCAGTAGTGGCCAAATAGAAAAGGGGTATTCGGTCAGTACTGACCGAACTTTTTTGAATAGTTCGATCAGTACTGGCCGAATCTTTGTTAATTGGGCAATTTTTTTAAAAAATATTTCAGGCTATGATTTGGGTATATAAATATTTCAGGTTATGATTTGGGATTTTTTTAAAAAAATATTTTAGACTATTATTTGGGTACATAACATTGTTTCGAATCTTACTTTGCACTATTTTTTAAATAATTACAGCAAACATGAGAAATTGTTCAAACTTGATAAGTTTTTCAATGACATAATACAAAACTAATCGAGTTGTACAAACATTACAAACACCAAATACAAAACTAAAAATAATTATTCATACATTATTTCAGAGACGTAGTACAAATACCAAAAAAATACAAAGCTAATGTTTTCTTCTTGTACCCTAAGAAGTTGATGGCGTTGATGGGATTTTAGTTGCTGCGATTGCTCTAAAGATGACTTTCATAGCATCTTGTGCACTAATCGAGTGATATCCGTCTGTACATCTTTCAGCAATAGGTATCATCACGTCCCGGACATTCATGATCATATCCCACGAATTTGGGGCAGCAACTTCAGTCGTCCTCCTGACAGCGTGAGCCCTCTCAGCTATGGGGTGCACAATAGGATTGGAATAACTAGAGTACCATTGCAAATAATCATATGTAGTCTCTTGCGACACTTTACATTTTTGAAGCGAGCGTGTATCGAGGCAATGCGACTTCCATAAAGAGAAAGATTGGGCAAACATGATCCACCCCATCAAGACTTCTTATCTCCTCTCGGCATCCCTAGTCCAATTGGAGTGCTTGGTATTGTTTGTACAAACCCAAACTGTCTCAAGACCCGATCAGAAAGATGTGGCTCCACGACATTACCGACAACTATGGCTCCTTAATATAGAGCGACTCTAGGAAAAGGATATTGAGTACATATACCTACATACGACATCCAAATCACCTATAAATAAAAACATAAAAAAATATTTATATAGTTTCATTTAAGAAAACAAAAATACATGTGAAAAATACTATATAAATAATACTTACCTCCGTGTCCTTGATTATGTCAATATATTGTCTCTTAACTTGCACGGAGACAACTGTCGTTGGTTGAGCCCTAGGTGGTAGCCACTTCAATGTGAGCGGAAAATTGGGTAGATAAAAGATGTTGAATCCGTTCCTAAACGCAGAGAATCTTTCATAAACCCATGCCTCCAACAAAGTTAAGTACCCGGAAATCTGATGACAGTTCCACCTCGATCCTTTTTCTAGTTGCCGGTATAGATAAGATAACGCTCCGACTCCCCAATCATAATCCCCAATTGCCCACTCATTTCTAAATAAATCGACGTAGTTCGCACTAACACACGTCTCGGTTTTATCCGAGAAAATTGTGCACCCCAATAAATATAACAGAAAAGCCTTATCAACACAGACAACTTTTTGGGGGTCTGAGAAGTACAAATTAGGGGAGAAATTTGTTATTAGCCATTCTAGATTCACCAATGCCCCTTTGGTAGGTATTCCATCTTTAGCCACTTTTTTTGGGACTCTCAAAACCTCAACGACTTTATCAAGAGGTAGCTGGCTAGAATAATCGGGACTCTCAAATAAGGGCTGAACTACGACCGAATACCCCGTAAGACAAGACACTTCCTCTAGAGTGATGGTTATCTCCCCAAATCGCATATGGAAACTATTAGTTTTCGGGTGCCATCGCTTAACAAAAGCGTTAACCAACGTCTTATACACGTTGTCATACGATCCACTTAGTAAGCACTAACGTACAGAATTACCAATAATATTTTGAACCGGCTCAGACAGATTATCAATATCCAACTTCCATTTTTTCAACTTCCCGATATGATTAATATATTTTAATGTACAATCATCTTTGTTAGTGTTATGTCCTAGGCCTATGATTGATAGACTTATGTGTTGACATTATTTATTATTATATGAGATGCTTATCATTTGATTATTATATATGTTTTGTATATTTGTTTATAATAATCTCCGTCCCTAATTATTAAGAGAATCATTAGTATAATTGTCAATGGATAATTATACGATGATTATATGCATAGAGATGCACATTGAAATTATGGGTACTTGTTAGAGAACAAGTGACTGGACATGACCCGCATGAGATTTATGTCATGGTCAAATGTTATAATTAAATCTCATAAGGTTACTTCATTTAGTCCCTAGACCTGAGATTATCATGACCTTACATATGATGAAAGTCATGTTTGATTTTAGTCAAACGGTATCTTAACACGATATCTATAAAGGCTATCTTTGGCATGATCGGATTCATGATGGGAAGGATGATAAGTCAAGATGGAATTTGTCCCTCGATAGAGAGATGTTTTGCTTGGGCCCCTCGATGAGTGATAATGATGAAAGTGTATGGCCATACCCCAATACGATTGGATTATCATTATACTCAAAATCGAGAAAGCATTGAACAAAGACAAGTTGACGAGGACCATGACTTGTGTTCAATATAACATCGCGAGACAAAGGGAGAAATGGAAGTGTACCATTGGAAACGTGAACTCTTACGTTACATTATTTGGGTAGACATAATGGCTTGCTAGAGTCCGCTTATGTCTTATGAAGGTCGATATGATCGAACTCATTGCCAACATAATGTAATCCTATTGGGTCACACATAACTAGAATGAATTGATTAAACCATTGGAAGAATGATTGAGAAACTCCTCACTAGCCTTGTTAGGCCGTGCGACACAACAGGCCACGTGCTGTGTGTGGTCATGCGACACAACAAGCCACTGAGGCGGTTTGACAGAATCCTTTCCTAATTTGATTAGGATTCATATTCTATACTAATGTAGCATAAATATGAACGTCTGTCAACCCTAAATAGCTAGCCGAAATTTTCAATAGAAATTCACAAACATATTCTCAATATTATTCCAAGGTTTATAGGATCTAGCAATCTTCAAGAAATTGTTCTTGGATTCATTCAAAGGTGTGGATACCGAAAGAGGGTCTTCGCTCGTTCATCGATCAAGACCTAGAGTTCAAGCAAGTTGAAGAACGAAGTTTGTGATTCGAAATCACATAATCAAATCATTCGATAGCTCAAGAACGGAAAGCGTTCAAGGTTGGTTATATCTATCTCATAGTTTTTCAAGTTAATTATATAGAACGGATCCTAGGGCTTCTTGAGTTTTATATTATTTTATGCTTAATTTCGCTGCGCATGGACCCGTAAAACCCAACAGTGGTATCAAAGCCCCGTTCGTATGATTAAGTTTGAATTAACATGCTAGAAAAGTAATATAAAATCGTTTATATGTTCTTTTGCATATTTTGTATGCGATAGATTAATTGTTTTTGAAACAATATGCCTAATTCGTGTTCTAATGATATTGAATTAAATCTGTTAAAAGTCGTTTGCATGATTTAATTGCTCTGTGATTTAGAATTGATTGAATTCTAGAATCTGGAAAACTGTCATCCTGTGTCACGTGACAGAACTAGCTTCTGTCATGCGACATAACTTGCTTCTGTCACGCGACACTTTTAGCCCAATCTGGGCAGTATCAATTTGATGAACAATCTGGTCAATCTATGAATGTGTTTACAACCTGATATGTTTATGCGTAAATCTGAATGCTATAAAATTGAGTTTATAGGGCTATGCTAGATTAATTCATTATTTATGCATGCTTAGTTGATTAAAATATGATTTTAATAATTATTGCGATGCATGTTTTACTTGTTCTTACGTGCTAAGAAATTTTATGTTTAGTTGAAACATTGCATTATAGTTTCCTAATATGTTTAGATTTAGACATTAAAATTTTGGATTTTATGATTGTTTATGGAAACAAGTCATAATTACGCAAAATTTAAAAAGAAAACTGATTGTTTATAAAAGGTAGTGATTATGTTGCCAAATCAGAGCTGATTTCTGATTGTGCATATCTAGGAGAGTTCTGTCTAAGGAAGAGTTGGTACTTAAGTAGTCCTTGTGGCTCACCTATCTTCCTGGGAACTTACCTGGTGCACGATTATGACTATCTTTGCTGATATGCTTATAATCTACCTTAAAGAATCTTCATTTAACTTTTAAATTCTTTATGCCAATTCATGATTAAAACACTTGAGACCATTCAGATAGTTTTGGGTGGGCTTGCCATAGCAAGGTGCTTTGATTCTATTCGAATGCGAGCAAGATGAGGAAATGGTGGTTCCTATACGTTTAAAGTGAATGAACTTAATTGGGTTATCAAAATGGTTTTGGACCCAAGGCATAAGATGAGATTAAAATATGCCTAGACATATGATGTCTTGAATAAATCTCATAAAAGATCTAAGAGTCATATATGTGATATGATTGATGTTTTCTACCTAATTAATTTAATTTTGAGCGGTTTGCTATAGCAAACTTGAAATTGAATTAAAGTTGGATCTTAGCCCATTAAATGTATATTATGCTTATTTGCATTTGAAGGTGTATAATTTAGTGAGAGCATTTTATATAAATGCATTATACTTCTCATATGATATGTTTACTTATATGTGTTCATATTTTATGTATATCTTTTTGTAGAATAAATGGCATCAAACAATAATCACTTTTCACTGTGATCTGTCCTTGAGAAGGAAAAGTTGGAAGAGAATGGTACAAACTATATGGATTGGATCCGTAGTTTGAGAATTGTTCTCAAGCAAGAAGAAAAATTGTACGTTCTCGAGGAACCTATTCCACTGAACCGCTCGCCAATGCTACTAGGGCAGTGAGGGATCAATATCCGAAGCACAAGCGTGACTCTACAGTATGTTGGTTGCCTCATGCTCTCCGCCATGTGCAAGAACCTTCGAAGGATCTTGATCACTGGGGACAGCTTGACCTAAACAATCGACGATGGAAATGTTCCAAGTACAAGCTAGGCAAGAAAGGTACAACACAGTTACGGTCTTGACCTCATGCAAGATGAGTGAAGGACAAGCTGTTGGTCCCCATGCTCTTAAGTTGAAGGGCCACATTGAGCATCTTGAAAGGCTCGGCTTTCCAATTAGCCAAGAGTTGGCTACCGACATAATATTGAATTCATTGCCCAAAAGTTTTAGTAATTTCATAATGCACTATAACATGGGTGAAATGAATAAAAACCTTTCCGAGTTAGTTCAAATGTTGAACACTGCGGAAACCAATATTGTCGAGAAGAAAACCGACCAAGTGCTGATGGTTAACAAGGGGAAGGGTTTCAAGGGTAAAGGAAAGGCAAAAGTTGCTAATCCTAAGGCAAAAGTTGCCAAATCCAAAGAGGCTTCCAAGCCTAAAGAGGCTAAGCCCAAGTCCCAAGAGGACGCAGTTTGCTTCCATTGCAATGAGAGGAGAAACTGCACAAAATACAAGGAAGCACTGAAGAAGAGCAAAGGAGTTGCTTCGACTTCAGGTATCTTTGTTATAAATGTATTCCTATCTACTTCTAGTTCTTGGGTATTGGATACCGGATGTGGAACTCACATTTGTTTAAATGTGCAGGGTCTAAAGAACAGAAGGATGCTTAAGGAAGGTGAAGTGGACCTACGTGTGGGGAATGGAGCAAGAGTTGCTGCATTAGCCGTAGGAACTTATGAAGTTACTTTACCTAGTGGACTAATACTTATTTTGAACAATTGTTATTACGTTCCAGCTTTAAGTAGGAACTTTACCTAGTGGACTAATACTTATTTTGAACAATTGTTATTAGGTTCCAGCTTTAAGTAGGAATATTATTTCGATTTCCTGTTTGGATAATGAAGGTTTTAATTTTCTTATATGTGATAAGAAATTTTCCATTTACAAGAGTGATATGCATTATTGTACTGCTGTTTCATTCAATGGCCTTTATATTCTTGATGTTGAAAATCGTGATAATGATGTCTATAACATTAACAAGAGATCTAAACCCAATGATGTAAACCACACTTACTTATGGCATTGTCGTCTTGGCCATATAAACGAGAAACGCATTTCTAAACTCCACAAAGATGGGTTTTTAGACTCACATGATTATGAATCTTACGAGACATGCGAATCTTGTTTACTTGGCAAGATGACCAAGGACCCATTTACCAAAACCGGTGAAAGGGCGGGCGACTTATTAAGACTCATACATACCGATGTATGTGGGCCTATGAGTAGCGATGCTAGGGGAGGATTTAGGTACTTCATAACATTCACTGATGATTATAGTAGATTTGGATATGTTTATCTAATGAAACATAAAAGTGAATCGTTTGAGATATTTCGAATATATCAAAATGAGGTGCAAAATCAACTTGGCAAAACTATTAAGGTACTTCGATCCGATCGAGGTGGTGAATATTTGAGCCAAGAATTTGATAGTCATCTTAAGAGCTGTGGAATCGTTTCAGACCTCTCTCCACCCGAAACACCACAATGGAATGGTGTGTCTGAGAGGAGGAATAGAACTTTGTTGGACATGGTTCGTTCTATGATGAGTCAAGTTGAGCTTCCTTTATCCTTTTGGGAACATGCACTAGAAACTGCTGCTTTCACTATAAACAGAGTTCCTACCAAATCGGTTCAAAAGACCCATATGAGATGTGGCATGGAAGAAAACCTAGTTTGTCTTTCATGAAGATTTGGGGTTGCGATGCATATGTCAAGAAGTTAACTTCTGACAAGCTAGCACCTAAGTCTGATAAATGTGTTTTCATGGGTTATCCTAAGAAAACCAAAGGATACTATTTCTACAACCGAAACGAGAACAAAGTTTTGTTGCTCGAAATGGTACTTTCTTAGAAAAGAAGTTTCTTCGCAAAGGAACCAGTGGGAGTAAAATAGATCTCGAAGAAATTCGAGAGCCCGAAAACAACATTGAACCAATGGTAGAGACTGAACCAAGTTCACAAAGAGTTGTGGAACCGATTCAAGATGCGCAAGTTCTTCGCCGAAGTGGTAGGTCACGATCTGAACCCGAGAGATATGGATTTCTCGTTACGGAAAGTGATGAAGTAGAGTTAATCGAAAATGATGAACCTACTTGCTATCAAGAGGCGATGTTCGCTCCTGATTCGGAAAAATGGCAAGAGGCCATGAAGTCCGAATTACAATCCATGGCTGATAATCAAGTTTGGAACTTGATTGATCCACCCGAGGGTGTAAAAACCATAGGGTGCAAATGAGTCTTCAAGAAGAAGACCAACATGGATGGGAAGGTGCACACCTATAAGGCTAGGCTTGTAGCTAAGGGATATAGGCAGATTCATGGCATCGACTATGATGAAATCGTTTCGCCTGTAGCTATGCTTAAGTCTATTAGAATTTTAATTGCCATAGCCGCATATTATGACTATGAAATATGGCAAATGGATGTCAAAATAGCTTTTCTTAATGGGAAGTTACTTGAGGATGTATACATGATACAACCTGAAGGTTTTGTCTACCCGTAAAATTCTAACAAGGTGTGTAAGTTGCAGAAATCCATTTATGGATTGAAGCAAGCTTCTAGGAGTTGAAATCTACGTTTTGATGAAGCAATCAAAGAGTTTGGCTTTATCAAGAACGAAGATGAACCTTGTGTATACAAGAAAATTAGTGGGAGCGTAACACTATTTTTAGTGTTGTATGTCGACGATATCTTACTCATTGGAAATGACATTCCTGCACTACAGACTGTCAAGTCTTGGTTGGGAAAGTGCTTTTCGATGAAAGATATGAGCGAAGCTGCATATATCCTTCGTATCAAGATCTATAGAGATAGATCCAAGAGGATGATTGGTTTAAGTCAAAGTACTTACATTGACAAGGTTCTTAGAAGATTTCAAATGAAAAATTCTAAAAGGGGAAACTTGCCAATGTTACATGGTATATCTCTTAGCAAGAATCAATGTCCAAAGACTAATGATGAGTGAAAGAGAATGAATGGTATTTCATATGCTTCGGCAATTGGGTCTATCATGTATGCTATGTTATGTACTAGACCCGATGTCTCGTGTGCTCTAAGCATGACGAGTAGGTACCAATCGGATCCCGATGAACCACATTGGATAGCAGTAAAGAATATCCTTAAGTACTTACGAAGAACTAAGGATGTATTCTTGGTCTTTGAAGGAATGGAAGAAGATCTTGTAGTGAAAGGCTACACAGATGCTAGCTTCCAAACTGACAAAGATGATTTCGGATCGCAGTCTGGATTTTTGTTTACGCTTAATGGAGGCACTGTGAGTTGGAAAAGTTCCAAGCAAAGTACCGTCGCTGATTCTACAACCGAAGCTGAGTACATAGCGGCATCCGATGCAGCTAAGGAAGCAGTTTGGATCAAAAAGTTCATTAGTGATTTGGCAGTCGTTCCAAGCATTAGAGACCCTATTGAACTTTATTGTGACAACAATGGTGCCATTGTACAAGCAAAGGAACCAAGGTCACACCAGAGATCCAAACATATACTTCGACGTTTCCACATTATCCGAGAGATATGTGAAAGGGAAGACATAAAGATATGCAGAGTAGACACTGATGACAACGTGGCGGACCCATTAACTAAGGCTCTCCCGCAAGCTAAGCATGATGGTCATGTTAGGTCCATGGGTATTCGATACATGGGAGATTGGGCCTAGTGCAAGTGGGAGACTGTTAGTGTTATGCCCTAGGCCTATGATTGATAGACTTATGTTAACATTATTTATTATTATATGAGATGCTTATCATTTGATTATTATATATGTTTTGTATATTTGTTTATAATAATCTCCGTCCCTAATTATTAAGAGAATCATTAGTATAATTGTCAATGTATAATCATACGATGATTATATGCATAGAGATGCACATTGAAATTATGGGTACTTGTTAGAGAACAAGTGACTGGACATGACCTACATGAGATTTATGTCATGGTCAAATGTCATAATTAAATCTCATAAGGTTACTTCATTTAGTCCCTAGACCTGAGATTATCATGACCTTACATATGATGAAAGTCATGTTTGATTTTAGTCAAACGGTATCTTAACACGATATCTATAAAGGCTATCTTTGGCATGATCGGATTCATGATGGGAAGGATGATAAGTCAGGATGGAATTTGTCCCTTGATAGAGAGATATTTTGCTTGGGCCCCTCGATGAGTGATAATGATGAAAGTGTATGGCCATACCCCAATACGATTGGATTATCATTATACTCAAAATCGAGAAAGCATTGAACAAAGACAAGTTGACGAGGACCATGACTTGTGTTCAATATAGCATCGCGAGACAAAGGGAGAAATGGAAGTGTACCATTGGAAACGTGAACTCTTACGTTACATTATTTGGGTAGACATAATGGCTTGCTAGAGTCCGCTTATGTCTTATGAAGGTCGATATGATCGAACTCATTGCTAACATAATGCAATCCTATTGGGTCACACACAACTAAAATGAATTGATTAAACCATTGGAAGAATGATTGAGAAACTCCTCACTGGCCTTGTTAGGCCGTGCGACACAACAGGCCACGTGCTGTGTGTGATCGTGCGACACAACAAGCCACTGAGGCGGTTTGACAGAATCCTTTCCTAATTTGATTAGGATTCATATTCTATACTAATGTAGTATAAATATGAACGTCTGTCAATCCTAAATAGCTAGCCGAAATTCTCAATCGAAATTCACAAACATATTCTCAATATTATTCCAAGGTTTATAGGATCTAGCAATCTTCAAGAAATTGTTCTTGGATTCATTCAAAGGTGTGGATATCGAAAGAGGATCTTCGCTCGTTCATCGATCAAGACCTAGAGTTCAAGCAAGTTGAAGAACGAAGTTTGTGATTCGAAATCACATAATCAAATCATTCGATAACTCAAGAACGGAAAGCGTTCAAGGTTGGTTATATCTATCTCATAGTTTTTCAAGTTAATTATATAGAACGGATCCTAGGGCTTCTTGGGTTTATGTTATTTTATGCTTAATTCCGCTGCGCATGGACCCGTAAAACCTAACAATCTTTTCCCTCCCATATGTATTTTGATACGTGTGTTTCATAGGAAATTAGTAAAGATTTATACCTCGGGCCACCGGGAAAAGAGATTTCACCCTCACCTCCCTCGATGTCATCCTCATCTTCCGGCTCATCTTCGGGGTCACTATAATTCTAAGCCTCAGGAACATTCATCTGAGCTGAGGTTTTCATATTATCCTCATCCTTATTGTACACTAAATATCTTTGATCTTCATGCCGCTGATATCCTTATTCATTATACACCGAATGTCGAGGATCAACATATGCATCCCCAACTCGCTCATCATCAAGATTTTGCGTATATTACTCTTAATTACGTGAGTTTTCGTGTTGCTTTATAGTGAAAGCAGTTGGACGTATTCTTGTGAACATCTGTTTAACAGCAAATAAAACATCAAAAAATCAATCTCAATACAATTTCATATCATATTATATCAAACTCAAACACTTTACACCACATTTTCATCATTTTAATTTCATAAAATGATATTTACAAGTTCAAAACATCAATATTAACCTGAAATCCACATCTAAGCATTAATTGGCGAGTCATATCATATTTTAAAAGTTCGCCCATGAGTGGTTGAAAATAGTCAAAAAATTCGATCGGGGGTGGCTGAAAAATGGGAAAAAATTCGGTCGGGTGTGGCTGAAACTACTTAAAAAGTTCGGCCAGGTGTGACTGAATTTTTTAGCAAAGTTCAACCGGGTGTGGCTGACTTTTTTAGCAAAGTTCGGCTACTACCAGCCGAACAGATCCATAAATTCTGTCGGTACCTGCCGAACCCCTAAAACCCAGAATTTTTAATGAAATTTAACCAAAAAATTCTCAAATTGAAATATAAATCGAACAAATTGAAGTATATGAAGTAATTTTCGAACGAATTAAACCAAAATTACCTTTTTTCCCAATGTTTGACATCTTGATTCAAATTGAAATTGACTCCTCTTCTTTTTCTTCTTCTTCTTCTTCTTCTTCTCTTTCTCTTTCTTTTTTCAAAATCTGAATATCTCTCACTCTCTCTCTCTAAAAATCAGTTCTTTTTTTTTTCTTTTTTTCTTTCTCTCTCAATCTGATTTTCTCTTTCTTTCTTTAAAAATCAGTGTTGGGGGGTGGGTGTGGGTGAGTGAGAGAGTAAATGTGTTTGAGGGTTAATCGATGTGGGTGGGTGGGAATAAGGGATAAATGGAATAAGAGGTATAAAGGGAAAGAGAGGGGTTTATTTTAATTTTTTGGGGGTGGGTTTAATATTACGGGTTTACTCAACAATTTTACGGATCTATATAACAATTCTCATCTGAAAAAAGATGGTGGATAGTTTTGAAATTATGAAAATAAAGCGAGGGTATACATGTAAAAACATTGACTTTAATGCAATTAAGAGACACATAATTGTTATTTTTATGTCCGAAGAATAAGTGGCAATTCAGATCCATTCAAATCTGACTCGTAAGAAATAAATAACGAACACACTTAATTGTTGAAGGTCTGATAAACACTTTAATTGATGAAAATATGGTTTTTTTTTTTTTTTTTATTTTTAAGTTAGTAAAAAAGTAGTGAGTGAACTTAGTAATGTGGGCGTACATTTAAAATACGGGTGTGAATAGCGCCACTCACAAAGAAAATCATAACGAAATCGCCACCCCGTCTACCGCTCTTCCCCTCTCTTCCCTGTAATCGATTCTAGGGTTCTCTCTCTCTCCCCAAATAAACCCTAAATTGAAGTCGTTATCACTGTGTTTTCAATCCCCAATTCAACTTAAGTCATATAATTCCTTCGTTTTTTTTTTCTTGGATTCTTCACTCTAACAAATCAAATTCCAGTTCAAAATAATTCTGTTTTCTCAAATAAATAAAAAGATATGCAAGGAGACGGGGAAGAGGTGAGCATAGAAGAACTCGCTTCCAATCTCTCTACTTACAAAGAACAGCTCCATCAGGTACCCAATTCTCTAATTTCGATGATTATATATTCTACTCTATTTGTTACCCAGGTGGAATTAGGTTTTTTTTTATTATATAATCTTGTGTCAAATTTGATTCTTTAGTTTTCTTGAACTGTTATTTGGTTTTCGTGCAAATTGTTTTGATGGTATTGTAGTTTTGAGTTTTCCTAGTGTTGTAGTGGTTCATGTCTTTTTCACTATGTAAAATCTGCAGGGATATGTCAACTTAATTGGGTTCTGATTTAGGTTCACTTCTATCCGAAGAATTGTATATGGTTTTATTAATTGATCATCAACTACAAACATTTGGTCTTATGGAGGTGTATAGTGTTTGGTTATTATTAGTGAGGAATAAGTGTGTTGCAGTTTTGGCATGGAGAAAGGTGGTTACTGAATCAAGGTTTATCAATAGAGCCTTGTGTCAAGTCAAACTTATGAACTCTGTATGCCTGGATTGGCAAGATTGTCATATATGAGAATCAGGATAAATGTATAGTAACGATGACTACATAATCAGAAATTTCTACAATTGTGGGACGGAGAAGTAGCTTCAACAGGAAAATTTGTTTAATGCCTGATATATGTTATGGGGTTGGGGCGGTCCCAAGACTATTTCTTTGAACTTTTTTCCTTCCTAATTCTGGTCTTATTTGAGATCCATGCCTAGATGCATTGGGATTTTGACAAATTGTTTAAGCAAGCAAACATCTGAGATCTGATGTTGGCCAATCACTGAAGCAGTTTTTGTGCATAAAATTCAAGCTGAGAGAGCCAGCCAGTTGGGTTTTGTAAGATTTGAATATGAATATATCAGTTGATACAATTATGTTGATTTTTCTTATTACAAAACGAAAAAAAATTGAAGACAACTATGGGAGGTATCAATGAAATATATCGTATATTCTCGGCTGATAAGCCGTGAACTCGTAAGGTACCTTGTGAACCATGTCTAGGCAGGGTTCTAAATAACAGCCGTTATGTATTGTGATTTGGAGGTATCGTAACTAGTATGACTAATTTATGGATGATGCTTAAATTCATGACTATTGACATTACGTTAACGTATAACGGAAGTAACATCCATTATTTTTCCCGATACATTAACATAGAGTTGTCGAAGAACAAAAACAAGCAGCAACTATAGAGATGAAGAGAAGAATCCGACTAGTAAAACCATCTTATTACTCCTTTCCTCGAGCAAAATAAAATGCCTTAACGTATTTTGAAGTAGAAGAAGAGGGAATGAAGTAGGAGAAGAAGACATTTCAACTTGATTTTTAGAATTGACTACCATTTTGACTACTGCAATCTTACTGGAGCAAGGCACTCTCCGGCCAGTAGATACAATTTCTTCTTCGTCTCCCCCTGTATTGCGTTCTTAATACCCAAATTTGGGACTCCGTGTTTGATCTTTTTTTTTAGTAAACACTTTTACACAAATGTTGGTTTGGCTTTTAATGGTTATTGAACCTGTTGGGCTCTTGAGATAGCCCAACATACATTGAGCTCTTCCAAACTTACTACCTAACCATATTAATAAAGCAAGTAAATTTAGAATTTGAATATATTATGTATGTAGTTCAAAAAATAGAAAATTTAGTCCAACCTAATTTTTAGACCATGCAGTGATTCAAATCATTGGAATTAATAAGATATGTCGTATTAGCATTAGTATGTTCATATCATTAATTTAAAGAGATTTTTTTAGTCTTAAAAAATAACAGCTATAGCAACCGATTCCCGTTGTGTCACCTGATACTCCCAATACTGTTACAATGTGAATGTTACCGCTACGTATTGCAGTTCTGCAAGTTAGAACCATGCTTCTTGGACACTATGAGGTTTATTGCTTAACCAGAGTAGCTACGATCAAACCAATTTTTAGTTCTGATGGAGATGTGAAATCTCTGTTTGTTTTGACAGTTTAAGGTAGTACTTCAGTTTTGAAGTTATCCTTGTGCCCAGATAATAGCATTACTTTGCATTAAGTTATCAAGGATCTACTTTTGGTTTTGTGTTCATATTGGGTGATACCCATTTTATGTCCATTTGCACTTGTAGTTGCATGTCTGCATTTCACTTTATTTAAGATGTATATGATCCGTAACAACATAGCTTGTAATTGAAATTTATTGACTGCATCAATTCATATTCAAGGTTCCTTGGGTTTTAACTCTCTTGTTTAAAATATGCTTACAAGTACTTCTTCCTTGCTATGATCAGGTTAGGAAACTCTTGGATGATGACCCCGAAAACTCTGAATATGTAGACATGGAGAAGGAGCTTGCAGAGGTGATCATCTTATCATGCTGATTTAGTGATCCTGTTTTCTTCCTTTTTTTTTTTTTTGATTTCCAATACTATTTTAACAATATTGCTTAAAGCTTTTCATTACATATATTGGGCACATATTTTGAGTTCATTTCTGGTTGTTTTCTTAACAATATTGCTTAAAGCTCTTCATGACATATATTGTGCACACACGTAGAGTTTATTTCTTGGCTTTTTTTTTTTTTGTGAAATCTTAAGGCATACTTCCTCCGTCCCAGCTCAATGTGCACACTTACCCATTTGGTGGGTGTCGTTGATAAGTTCCACTTCCGAAAAAGGAAAGTTTTTATTACTATTATATTACCCCTACCCCACTTGTCATACACAATTAAATTGTGGATCCCACTTGCAAACCCCACTCACTTGTCATACTCACAACACCTTTGACTCGCAATACTTTTCAATATATATACTCCCTCCTTAATTATCGTGCCCAATAGTAAATTGCATATTGAGCTGAGACGGAGGAGTATACTTTTCATAAATCTTGTCGAGCTTCCTTAATTTTGAGGGTTGAAAACACAGCAGTTATTTACTATTGTTGTCCGAGAAAACCAAGTACTAATATATCTTTATTAGGACAAATGCATATGTGTTTCTGTTTATATTGGTATTTTTCAATATCTAAGTTTGCTATAGCCAGTAGATAAGTTGATTAGGAGCGAATGAGAAGCGCTTTCTATTTCCTCGGTGAAGAAGGTAACAATGTGCATTTTTGTAATAATGAAACATGTACACCCAGGGGGTCTGAAGTAATTCATAATTATTTTGGATATAGCAACTCCATCAAGTTCCCATCACTTCTATCTTGGTTTCTGTGCAGGTCTGCTATTTGTCATGATGGCCCGTCTCCTTATCTGTCCCAATTTCAGATGTTCACACTAAGATTCTCTGTTCGAAATCAATAACCTTTTGGTCCTTTTGATATAGATAATTTGTTATAAGAAATTTGAACTTGGCTAAATGATCTGCGCCTGCAGGTTATTGCATTGACGGAAGAACTTCTGGCAACAGCTAAACAAAGTGAGAAATCTGGATTGAATATTGGGACCAGTGCAGATGGATCTCCTGGTTTTCATCATTCTGGAGGAACTTTTCAGAGTGATATGGTAAACCTCCTCAGAATGTATCTTGTTTCCTACATCGTTGCTCGTTTGATAGAAAATGGTCCATATTTGTAACGAGGAGAGCATTTATATTACTCCATCTGTTCCATGTGAAGAGTCAAATTATCCCCTTTTTGAATGTTTCATTTGAAGAGCCTGCTTTCTAAAATTAAGCTATAAATATTTTTTCCCCTCAAAATGTTTCGTTCTTATTAAAAATTTGATAGTTTTGAGAAGGAGAGTTTTGGCACAATGATTGGAGCTGCCATGTGATTTTGAGATCACAGATTGTGATTCTGTTGGTGCGATCTATGGGCAAGATCACAGATTGTGATTCTGTTGGTGCGATCTATGGGCTTACTATTTTCTGCTGTTACGTGTGTGTGCATCTCTTTTCTGATTTATATCTTGAATCAGGAACTGGGTACCATGTATGATCATCCTGACAAGCTTTCTGTTGGCACTAAAGTTCAAGCTGTTTGGAGCGATGATGGAGAGTGGTAAGCAATGTCAAGATGTCTAAGTCCTTGGAATTTTCTTTCATATTCCTAATCTGCAGTTGCTTTACCGTTTCTTTTCATTTCTATGTTTGATTAGTTGAATGTTCAGGTACGATGGAACAATTGAGGCGCTTACACCAAATGGGTATCTGGTATTGTATGAAGGATGGGGAAATAAGGAAGAGGTATGTTTCATATGACCGCACTATCATATACTTGCTATAAGTTACTGCAAGTCCATGGATTTCTTATGTATTGTTCATAGTTAGTTTATTCGCATATAAAATGCGTTTATACGCGAACGTCCGTATGTTATAAATATATTCGCGTTTACCGTCTCTCTCCCAATGATTTGGAATTATACGCGTTCTTTTGAGAAAAAACGTATAAAACGCAAATATACGTAATACAGACGGTTATTTGGGGTAAAAAAGGGCATACCAGAGGATAAGAATACGATAAGATTTTCTTGAAATTTTAATTGTTGCTGGTACTTAGTGTCCCTGTACAATCACTAACTCTATATGCACAGCACAATAAATCCTTCACAACTTTTCTTTTACTGCAATATTTCTCTTCAATATCAATAATACGTTCTAATTTTAAATATATTATATACATGATATATACTCCCTATGTCTCATTTATATTGGCCACGTTTGAATTTTTCGGCCAACACAAGTGAACTTTGACCAAACAGCCAACACAAGTGAACTTTGACCAAACATTAATATCATGGATTTATTTGATGTTCCCTTGTGGAGGTTGCTGTCTCATTCACACCACGAACTTCCTGCGTTATATGGAAAACTCTCCGTCCACGTATTTGTGACCTTTGCCATAGATATTTTATAATCTGGGGCTATGGGCTGGATTATTTTTTGATAGGCTTACAAACTCAGCTTATATAATATACATCCCCTTATGATGAAGTCAAGGAGCTGGCTTACAGGACTAAGAGAAGAAGACATTTAAGGCTCTGTTCTGTATGTATTAGATTCCATTTGATAAACATGCTAAATTTAGAATGATGTGTGGTTTAGTGTCTTGAACTAAATCTTCTGAATATAATTGGAGAATGGCGGAACAGACTGGTAAATAACAATGCTTATGTGCGATGTTCATGATCTATTACTCTCTTTAAAATTTGAGACTTTGATCAGGTAGAACACTTGTTTCACCATTATATATTGATCAAGCATGATTCTTGAACTCTTTTTTTTTTTTTTTTTATTTTTAATATTGGTTTACTTATTTTAAAAAAAAAGCCAATTTAGTACTTTTAACATCATGAACCTAGATTTTTGTTGTTTGAGCTTATTTAAGCTTAAGGTGCTTGTGTTTAGATGTAATCTTTTTTAAGCTTTAGCTCAAGCTCAAGCTCAATTGGTTATCTTGAGTGAAAGTCTGAGGCTCGGGGACCTGGGTTTAGATGTGACTGGCTTAAGACTGTGCAAGCTTGATACATTGGTTAGGATTTCAGCATTGTTAGAAAGAGTTGAAGGAGTATGGTGGGTTTCAGGGTTCATATCATGTTGTATGGATTTCATGCATATCTGCTTCTATATTTTCTCTTGCTGTTAACTCTTAATATTATTCTGTGTTCTGTATACTGATGTTACTACTTCCAGGTGGATCCCGCTAATGTTAGGCTAATAGAAGAAGGCACGGTTGATCCGCTTCTAGAAGCTGAAAAAGAAGCCGAGGCCACCAAGCAAGCTCTGAAGCGGAAAATTGCTCAAGCTGCTTCTGCTGACTCTGACTTCCAGTCGCGAAGTTTACCAGCAAAGCTTCGTATTGAACCTGATGACCCTGAGGATGTGGTAAGTCTGATAAACAATAGACATTAAATTCTTATCTGTCTTTTCATTTTCCATTGCAAATTAATCTGCCTTATTTTCTCATTTTCTTTGATGCTTACCCAAATCTACAGAAAGCTGCTAAGCGTAAAAAGATTCACGCATTTAAGTCCAAGATGCGAAAGGAGCAAATTGAGGTGACACAGAATAAGAGGCAGAATGCTTGGCAGCAATTTCAGACCACCAAGGGCCGGGCTAAGAAGGTAATTGTAGCCAATTTCGCTCTTCCCAATCTTGCTGGTCAATGAAACAATTGAACTTGTTAACTTTCAAGTGCCCATCTCCATAACATTATAGATAGTACTCTTTGATGCAAGTAATTTTTCTGTTTTAAAATTCAATCTTTGGCGTGTGAGGTTCTTGCATCAATTACTTGGTAGAAACTTTTCACGTGCATATTTAGTTGTGTTTACTTGCTCTCGTACCATCAATTTACCATCCACAAAGCTTTTGCCTTGACCATTTTTACTGAGGTTTTGTAAGCATGCAATTTGCTCGCACTTTGATAAAAAATGATGTACTTTCATTTTACTTTTTAAAATGACTACCGTGCAAAAGCTGCATGCTCCATGGATATGCTTATCAACATGCAGATGATATTATATACATTCTTCATATGGAAAAGCCCTTACCCTCCCTATTAGCATTTTTAGGAAACTATTGAACTTTTATTTTACTCTCTCGGATCCATGTGAAGAGAAGAGTCCTCGTTTGGAAGTTTGTCTTTTTAAATTTGTACTTTTACGCCTTTTTCTTATAATTTGTACCATAGTTATTAAAGGCCTAAGGCGCACCAAGGTGCAAAAGGTGTGCCCGGAGCCAAGGCGCAAAACGCAAGGCAGGCGCGCGCCTGAGTGACGACGCAAAAATACCTTAAAATACTAAAAATATAGTATACATACAACATCAAGATGAGCAATAAATCAAATGCAAGTAGTAAATCAAACATACGTTATAAGTCATAAAAGAAACAAGCACAAACATACGTTATATGTCATAAATGTATGTATACTATACTAAAAATATAGTATACATACAACATCAAGTGATCAGGGAGATCGCCGGAGTTCTTCTCAGGTCGCCGGAGGTCGTCGCTGTTAGTTTGAAGGAGTTCCTAGTGATCGCTACTCTTATACAGAGTTATGACACGTGTACGTGAGAGAGTCGGCAGAGAAGAGTAATAGTCGCGTATTAGGTTTAATTACGATTTAATTGTTGGTCAATTATTGTGCCCGGAGCCTAGGCGCACACCATCAAGGCTCGCGCTTCAGCCCTAGGCGCGCCTAATCCCTCGCCTGTGAAACAGAGCCTCACCTAGCACAATCCAGGCTCCAAAGCTGAGCCTCTCTGCGCCTGGAGCCTAGGCGCGCGCCTAGGCGCGCTTTTGATAACTATGATTTGTGCTAAAGTTATAGAAGTAACTATTATATTTTGATCTCAAAAGAAAAATTTTAGAGAAAAAAATACAAATATTAAGTGGACTCTTAAAATGGAACTTTCAGAGAAGGAATAGTAGACTATTGACGTGGAAATAAGGGATTATATTGTAGGAAAGATGTTCTTGTTTGTTGTGACTATTTATTCATTTCATATGGCAATGGTAAATATACTTTCTGGTATGATAAAGAAAAGAAACCATTTTTTGAGCCTTTTACCATAAGATGAGGTTGGCCTATGAGGATTTCACTCTAGGACTTGAATGGTGCAGTACTTTGACTCTTTACACAGAAAGAATCCTGACCATCTTTTCTTCAATTGTTTTTTTGGCTATGATCAAGCATATTTATCATTTTGCTGCACCACTCAAATGGTAAAAGTAGTCCCTCCAAAGATTTGGTTATTCAACCAAGAACGTTCTATATTTGGCTCTCTTTTTTTATTTCTGCAAGATTATTTATTGGTTTTTCCTTGTCCTTGCCCTTGCCCTTGCCCTTGCCCTTACTATTATGTGATTTGGCGTACAGATTGGGTTTTACTCTGGTCGTAAGAAGGAAAGCATCTTCAAGTCTCCGGATGATCCTTTTGGAAAGGTTGGAGTAACTGGAAGTGGCAAGGGGTTAACAGACTTCCAAAAGAGGGAAAAGTACTTCAAGGGAGCAAATGCAGAGGGTGAAGATGAATAGATATTTAATTTTGTTTTTTTTTTTTTTTTAACGTCTCTTTTCAGTGGTGGGCAATATAATGCATTTGTATGCATGATGTGCCTTGTTCCAACAATGATTCGACTTGGTAGTTATTAGCAGCTGTTACTGACATTCCGGGGAACTTGAATCTGTAGTTACAAGTTTATGAGTTCAACCAAAGTTAACTTGGCTGCCACCCTTTTTATTATTTCAGTGTATTGTAATATTGGATCATTTTCGATGATAACATAAAATGTCTCAATTATGATATGCAATTTTGTCTCTTCGTTTTGGTATATTTAGGTCAAATGAGTGTCCAAAATAGTTTGATTTCTTTTTCTTAAATTAGAAGCAAACTACAAGAAAGTCTCCCGGAACAGACTGACTATATTTGGAACTTGCCAACGAATAGCCAGCGATAAGTTGCCAACAAAAAACTTCGGGCAACCACTTGTTAAAGTTGTTTTCAGCAACAGTCGAATGGAAAATTCCATCAGAACTTTGCGATCACCATTCCAGTTTTTGTCGGAAACTACCTATGGAATACCAACTTCCATCAGAACTTTGCGATCACCATTCCAGTTTTTGTCGGAAACCACCTATGGAATACCAACTTCCGAGTAAAGACCAATGGATTTTTTTTAGATTGGCCATTACCGACAAACATTTCCGTCCTGAAAATCAAATCTGCTAGTTATGCAAGTATTTTGGGACATATATGAACATTGAAGTGAACGATATGTATGTATTTTGTGATAAATATGAATAGTCATGAAGTGAAAGTTATGAAAGTATTTACAGTGAAGTGAAGTGAAGATAAACTTTTCTCACTTAGACTGATGTGATATCTAATAATAAAATGCACTTTCTTTTGTTAAGAAAAATACTATATGTTGCTACTGAAATTTGTGTTTTTCTTAAAATAATGTAATCCATCCGTCCCGGTTTAAATTTCTTACTTTCCTTTTTAATTTGTACCAATTTAAGGTTATTAGTTGTTTTATTACCTAAAATGGACAATTAGACCCACTTGTTATTCTCACAACAAAACTCCCTACTCACTTTCTCTCTCCTAATTTAATTTTCATACTCACAACATTTAAGGTCCGTTTGATTTAGCTTACTAATATGTGCTGATGACTTATAACTGATGATGTTTGATTTAGTTTTTTTGAAGTGCTGATGAGCTGTCTTAAGTAAGTATGACTGTTTTATTAATAAGCTGAAAAAGTGCTGAATGAAATTATAAAGACTAAAATAATAATAATATTAATAATAATAATTTTATTATTATTATTATTATTATTATTTTATTATTTTATTATTATTATTTATTTATTTATTTATTTATTTATTATTATTTATTATTATTATTATTATTATAATTATTATTTTATTATTATTATTATTATTATTACTATTATTATTATTATTATTATTATTATTATTATTATTATTATTATTATTATTATTATTATTACTATTATTATTATTATTATCAATAAAGAAAAGGACTTAAATGTTTTTGAAAAGTAGAATTAAGCACTAGGCTTAGTGCTTACAACTTATGACCTTACATGTGTTTTAAGTGGCTTGTACATTACTTATGACTTATCTTACCCTAAGTGAAATAAAATGCCTCAAAAACAACTTTTGAAAAGTAATAAGCCATAAACACTTTCAGATAAGCCAAATCAAACAGGCCCTTACTTTTTCTTAATCCCATGCCAAGTCAAACTAAGAACCTTAAATCGGGATGGATGGAATATAATTCTTCCTTAAAAGTAAATGCTATTTTATATTATTTATTTTGGTAAAAGTGAATGAATGCGAGTGTGTGACGGTGGGGCTGAGATGAGGAAGAGGCGGTTTGACGGCATGCTAGTTGACACCAAGTTGTTAAGGATCACAATGATCCTCCTCAAATCTTGGCTCCATCTTAGCATTTATCACATATTTTGTTTTCTAAATTATTTGATCATGTATATCTTTAATTTGTATTATACGATCATGTATATCTCCAGATAGATTAGTTACAACAACTTGTACTATATATATGTCTTACCATTGTGAATAATAGATCATCTTTTGTCCAATTCTATATGGTATCAGAGTCTCTCCGATCCAACCCTTCCTCTCTTAATCCTCCCTCTGCCGTTTCCACCATGGCCGCCAACACCTCTACCATCCTTGCCAAACCGGCAGACCCTACCAACCCCATAATACTAGTAAAACTAACCCAATGCAAACCCCTCACTCCCCTAACCTACCTCACCTGGGCATCCCAAATCAACTCTCTCCTATTCGGCCTTGACCTTATCAATATGTTGATGACACTCACCCCCAACCGATCGCCACCATCAAATTAAACAACACTGACACACCCAACCCTGCCCATGTTACATGGAACCGCCAGGACCGTCTCATCATTGGCTCCTCTAAGGAACCTTAGATCCCACCGTAACACCCCTAGTCATCCAAGCAAAAACCTCCCATGAAGCTTGGACCATCCTCAAAAAATCCTTTGCCAACCCATCCCGTTGCCACATCCTACAAGTCAAGGACACCCTTGACTCCCTCACCAAAAACACCCAATCTATTTCCACCTATATGCACGCCATTAAATCGTGCACCGACAAACTTTCAATCTTGGGAAAACCCAAGGATCGAGGACATCATTTGCAAGGTACTCAAGGGTCTTGACTACGACTCTTAGAAACCTGTCATTGACTCGATTTGAGCCCGTGATGCACCCATTTCCTTTGAAGCCTTACATGAAAAATTTATCCACCACGAGTTAACCCTAAAACAAATGACACCATCCACTGCCTTCCCTGCTTCCGCCCACCCTGCCCAAACATGTAACAACAACTTTTGTACCCACAACCGTACCAACCCAACCCAATCTGGTGTGATCACACCATCGCTCACATCATCCAACCCTACTAACCCAAACCCAACACCTTTCAAAGGAAAATGCCAGTACTGCCGTTTTATTGGCCATGTTATTGCCTAATGTCGCCAATTCAAACGTGACTACCCCTTTGTCACCTTCCCTCCCCCACCAACCTATCTACGCACACCCTGTACCAACACTCCACATGCCCATGTTGTTGCGGCCCCTGTCCCTTCACCCCCAAAATCCTGGCTTGTTGATAGCGGAGCCACTCACCATCTTACCAATGACCTTTCCAACCTAGCCCTTCAACACCCCTACGATGGCAGTGACGATGTGATCATAGGTGACGAATCATCTCTTCCAATTGAAAACATAGGTTCCTTTACTCTCCCTACTTCATCTTTAAATCTTCACTTCAATAATGTTCTACATGTCCCCATTATTTCCCAAAACATATTATCTGTCTCTCAATTCTGTAAAGACAATCATGCCACTGCTGTTTTCTCACACTCTTCCTTTGTTATCAAGGTCATGACGACAAATCGCATTCTCCTCCATGGAACACTTGAGCATGGAGTTTACTTGTGGCACCCCTCCTCCGTCCAAGCTTCTCTTCGCAACTCCTCCTCTACTCAATCATGGCGTCACAGACTCGGACACCCCTCTCCCCTCATTTTATCTTCTTTAAGTAGACAATTTTATTTAAACATTTCATCAAGTCTTTCTTCATGTAATTCTTGCAACATTAATAAAATCCACAAGTTACCTTTTTCCACTACCCCCTCACATCTAATGCTCCCCTTGAAATTATATTCTATGATGTATGGACCTCACCCATTTATTCTAATGAGCACTTCAAGTACTATGTTATTTTTGTTGATCACTTTACCAAGTATATTTGGTTTTACCCTCTCAAAAATAAATCTGACACTTTCTCCACATTTACTTGCTTCAGAGCCCTCGTTGAAAAGTTTTTTTAATTGCCCCATCCTACAACTCTTTTCTGATAATGGAGGTGAATGCCTTAAACTCACACCCTCCCTACTACAAAAAGGTATCTCCCACCTCACATCTCCCCCATATACTCCCGAACATAATGGATTTGCCGAACGCAATCACCATCACATAGTAGAAATGGGACTTACCCTTCTCACTCATGCCAATCTCCCTCTCACCCTTTGGCCTTATAACTTCACCACAGCTACCTACTTCATTAACCGCATGCCCACTCCCTCCCATAACCATGTCTCCCCATACCTCAAACTATTCAAAACCTCACCAAACTATACCAAACTTCGCTGCTTTGGCTGCCTCTGCTACCATGGCTAAGACCCTACACCCCTCATAAACTTGCTCCCAAATCCATCCCATATATATTTGTTGGATACTCTCCCACCCAAAGTGCATATTATTGCCTTGACCCCACCACCAACCGTGTCTACACATCTTGTCATTTGAAGTTTGTTGAAACCGATTTCCCTTATCCCTCTCTAACCAACACCACACTCCCACCACCGCAAATAACTCCCTTTCAATGGTGCCCCATCTCTATCCCTTTAATTTATCCTACAACAACACCACAATCCCCTCCCAAAAAACCTGTACAACACAACCTCACTCCAGCCATCCCATCAGTCCTACAACCCCCTCTATATCCCTCACTATCCCCGCTGCACCCACTGATGTGATAACACCAACACTGACACCAACTAATCCCACCAACTCACCTACCACTGCTACCTCTGCTGCTACCACACCATCACCCACACCAGCCACTCCCACCAGCCCCCTTCCTGCCAGAACCATACAGACCCGTCTCTCCAACAACATTGTCAAGCCTAACCCTAAATATGCCAACCTTTCCCCACTCTCATCTCCCACCAGTCTACCCTCCACCACAAAAGAAACCCTCTCCATACCTCACTGGCATAATGCCATGCTTGATGAATATCAAGCTCTCACCCGCAATAAAACTTGGTCCCTAGTTCCACCTTCCGAGGCTCAAAACATTGTTGGCTGCAAGTGGGTATTTTGAATAAAATACAACCCAGACAATACCATTCAGAAATACAAAGCCCGCCTTGTTGCCAAAGGATTTCACCAACAACCTGGAGTTGATTACTCTGAAACCTTCAATCATGTCGTCAAACCGACAACCATCCCCTTCTTCTCTCACTTGCCACTAGTCAAAATTGGTCCATAAGACAACTTGACATCAACAATGCCTTTCTTCAAGGCACCCTCGATGAAACTGTCTATATGTTCCCAGCCACCGGGTTTTGTTGACTCCGCCAATCCTACCTTTGTCTGCCGTCTTGCCAAAGCCATCTATGGTCTAAAGCAAGCACCCCGAGCTTGGTTTAATGAACTCAAAACCTATCTCCTCTCCTATGGTTTCCATTCCTCTCTGGCAGATCCATCTCTCTTTATCCTCCCTAATCCCACCTCCCCACTTTATCTCCTAGTATATGTTGATGACATCATTGTCACCGGCCCTACCACTACCACTCTCACTTCCTTTATTGCTAGTCTAGCTGCCCACTTCTCCCTCAAGGACCTTGGCCCCCTTTCTTATTTCCTAGGTGTGGAGGTCACACCAAAAAGTAGTGGACTCCTGCTTACCCAGACAAAATATATCCTTGATCTCCTCACACGCCACAATATGATACATTCCAAACCTTCTCCAACTCCCATGGCTACTTATCCCACCCTTATAGCTTCCCATCCCACAGATGCATCCCCCATGTGATCACACTAGGGGCCATACCACCTCATCCACTGGCCGATCCTACTCATTACCCCACCGACTACAGGGCCATTATAGGTGGCCTACACTACCTAGCTATCACCAGATATGACATAGCCTTCTCCGTTAACAAGCTTGCCCAATTCATGCAAAACCCATAAACACCTCACTGGAAAGCACTAAAATGCCTACTCCGCTACCTACACGACACACTCCACCTTGGCGTCCAACTATTCAAATCCACTCCTCAAACCCTCCATGCCTTCTGTGACGCTGACTGGGCTGGCAACAAAGACGACTATGTTTCCACCACCAGATTCATTGTCTACCTAGGCCGCAATCCCATCACCTGGTCCTCCAAGAAGCAACGGTCCCTTGCTAGATCATCCACTGAAGCGGAATTTAAGGCAATTGCTGATGCCACTACCAAAATCCTATGGCTCCATAACCTATTCTCTGAGCTCGGCCTCAAACTACCAATTCCTCCGGTCATCTACTGCGACAACCTTGGTGCTACCTCCTACTCAGCAAATCCAGTCTTTCACTCACGAATGAAGCACCTCGCCCTCTCCTTCCACTTTGTTCGAGAACAAGTTCAACTAGGCAACCTTCGTATAAATCACATCTCAGGGAATGACGAACTTGCTAATGCATTTACAAAGCCTCTATCTCGAGCTCAGTTCTTGTCTCTTGTCTCCAAGATTGGTCTCTCATAAGGATCGTCCATCTTGCGGGGGCGTGTTAAGGATCACAACGATCCTCCTCAAATCTCTCTTCAAATCTCGGCTCCATCTTAGCATTTATTGCATATTTTGTTTCCTAAATTACTTGATCATGTATATTTTTAATTTGTATTCTACAATCATGTATATCTCTAGGTAGATTAGTTATAACAACTTTTACTATATATATGTGTTACCATTGTGAATAATAGATCATCTTTTGCCCAATTCTATACAAGTAAGTCTCCTTCAGCGGACGGATAATCATTGGATCTCGCCGGCCTAGAGCTAACGGCGAGTTTTCATAAAAAATGTCATAAAAATATGGCTTGTGATAGAGGTAGTCGACGGATGTTCAGTCAAACCTTTCCGGCAACCACTTCTCGAAGTCATTTTTAGCCGATAACTTTTGATTGAAAATTCATCAAAACATTGCGGCCACCTTTTTGTCCGACAGTGTTTTTGGGAAACCGTCGGTGGAATACTAACTTCTATAGAAAATTTCTAACGGAGGATGTGATATCCCCAGTACCATATATTGGAAAAAATGTAGGCTTTGATTGTGATATATAAGCTTCCACAATAAAACGACTTTGTTCCCGTCATATGACGTGAACATCCACTGTCAAAATACCATGAACCCTCTACATTTGTTTTCAAAGCAGTATAAACTACATCACATCTTAGATTAGATTTGGATTTCCATGTTTTCTTCTTTGAACTTTTGGCTTTGTGACAGACAGTGTTATCTGAAGTGCTATCTGAAGTAGTGGACAACACTTCTGGTAACACTCTAGAATTGGACTATTTCTTTAAAAGAGATTGACACTTATTTTTAAAATGTCCAGTAGTGTGATAGTATTTACACACTTTAGCTTTGTCAGAAGAATCAGCTATGAAAGTATTTTCATCAGAAACATGTTCTTTTACAAAACACGTTTTACTTTCATCAATGGTTAAAGTATAAGAAATTTTATCTAAAGATTCTTGGAAACCAATACCTGCCTTGAGAGGTTTACTCAACATAAGAATCTCATCCAGTTTGGAAGATCCTATGTTGAGTTTCTTAAAGGTGGTCTCGCAAGAGACAACTTGGCCTTGACTTTATCCAAGATAGCATCCTTCTTGGTAAATTGGACCTCCAGCTTAGTCAAGCTTTCTTTCAGCTCATGATTTTCTTTAGCTAAGAATGTCACCTTCTTGTTTTCCTTTTTCCATTCAACAAGAAGTTCTTCATAGAGATTCTTCAACCCATCTATGAGCTCATCCTTACTCAGCTCATCCTTTTGTGAATTTCCTGTATCAAGGTCAGTTGAACCCATGAAACAAACATCATTAGAAAAACTGAAGTTGTTATACCTGCTGAGTGTGGTCTCAGGTGTTACCAGAGATAGGGTAACACTAGTGATAGCACTTCCAGAATCCGAGTCACATACAATGACCAACATTGCTGTCAAGTCTGGCTCTTCAACTTGGGCTGGTCCCTCGTCTTCATTATCACTGAGAGACACCCATAAGTTCTTTCCCATCTTCCTTAGTGTATTTGCATACTCATTTGCATAGTGACCCCATCCTGAACAAGCATGACATTGAATTGAATCAATGTACTTGAGATCGGACCTTGACTGGTCAGAAGATGCTCTTCTCATTGGGTTAGCCTTCTGAGAAGATGGAAATGAGCTCTTTGGCATCGAATCATACACCTTGGTTTGTTGCTCCTTTGCTTTTACCTGCACATTCTCTTTGTTAAATTTTCTAACCATAGAGTTATATTTCTTAGCAAGTAAAGCAACACTAGCATTTTCATTCAATTCCTCAAAAACCTCTTCATCCTCATCTTTTTGAAGACCTGAGGATTGAATTTTCAAGGCTATATTCTTTCCCTTAGTGGCTTCACTTTGTTCAGAAAGATTTAGCTCAAAGGTTTTTAAAATACTCATTAAGGTATTGAAATCCTTAGTAGAAAGATTGTGAGCTTCTTCAATAGATGAAACTTTTATATTGAAGCGCTCAGGAAGGGTTCTAATAGCTTTTGAAACTAGTTGTTTATTGGTGAAGGGTTCACCCAAAACTTGACATTCATTTGCAAGGTAAAACAATTTTTCAAAATATGAAGAAATATTTTCATCTTCACCCATCCTTAATCTTTCAAATTTGATAGTGAGCCCTCTAAGCTTAGTTTCACGCACACTACCATCACCTTCAGAAAATATTTTCAAAATATCCCAAGCTTCCTTAGCAGTGGGAGTGTTTTGAATGAGTTTAAAAACATGAATGTCTACCCATTCATAAATTACATTAAGTGCCTTTTCATTGAAACTAGCTAGGCTATTTTATTTATTGGTCCACTCAGATTCAGGTTTGATTTGAACATCACCATCCTCATCCGGGGCTAACATTGGAAGAGAATACCCATTGATAACAGATCGCAAGCCCGAATATCAATTGATTTGATATGCGAGCGAAGATGAATCTTCCAATAAGCATAATTCGACCCATCAAGAACAGGAAGTCTCTTTTGGTTAGGATTAGCTGGATCATAAGCCATGACAACTGGATCAAGCACTTAGTATGTCAAGTGACCTGCTCTGATGCCGATTGAAATTTTCAATGGCCTGTTCACAAGTGTTATAAACACAAGAAATATTTTTTTCTCAAGTTATATAATTATATAACTTGAGGGTGCCGCTTAGGCAAGATCTTCTATTCACAATAATATGATTACAAGACCGAAATATTCCCTATCAATATAACCATGAAGAACTAGAAACTAAGATCAAATATGAAATTCTATCCTAGCCACGACACAATCAAGTCCAAAGATGTTGAAGGTGGAAAATAATTTGTGGGAGGAAGAATCTAAAAGAGCCAAGCAGTAGATGATCTTTTTTTGTGCAAGTTGTGTGTGTGTTGCTGTAGACACCCCATTCTGAACCAATAATTCATGATTACACTACTCTTCGTCTCTCTTTTTTGTTTTGATGAAAGCATATCAGTTTCGTCATATTTCGTTAAGTTTCTAACTAACCTCGTTAGTTTTGGACCTAACTGACTAACAAAATAAACTGAAGAGGACAAAATAGTCAACCGACTAGTTGTCTTGCACGGGACATACGTGTCTCGCGTGAGACAAGCCCTCTACAGGATATGCAGAATCACAATCCTTCTCCGTTTCAAACT
This sequence comes from Adenophora triphylla var. japonica, assembly GCA_022495995.1. NCBI lineage: Eukaryota > Viridiplantae > Streptophyta > Magnoliopsida > Asterales > Campanulaceae > Adenophora > Adenophora triphylla. Next base: position 364,901 of record JAFEMH010000618.1, on the reverse strand, counting down.
CTTTTCTTGATAAACATCATCTAATCCGGTTCTCCAATCATATTTGAGTTCTGGAACCTTCCTAGGTTGCTTTACCTCTCCACCATTACCTCTTAAACCCCTATAAATACCTGATGACTTTTAGTATTTCAGAGGTCCCCGATCCATGATCAAAAACACACAACACACACAGTTTGTTGGTTTCTCTCCCTGAAAGATTCCTACAAAATCACCCAAAATCACCTAAAGTTTGTTTATCAACCTTGTTGATCAACAAACATCAAAGCCCGAATCAAGGATTGAGGAGCTCTGTCCGCATCAAGATTTGACTCTCATATTGAGTCGAAACTCTGCCCAAATCAATTCTCGACCGGGAAGACATCTTAGAACCACGTTCTAAATCAAATACTCCCTAAAACGCTAGATAAATTCCTATACTTTTTACTCTCTTTGTGGGGCCTCACCAACCCTGGGACCTATAAACTCTTGCCCCGATGGTAGGGTCCCCAAAAGAATACATCTTAATTGAACCATTTTATTAAACCATCTAAGCTAAGTAAGGTTAAGAATAAAAACTTTTGACATGATCATTCTAAATGCAAGAGTTACCAACCTGTTTAATTCATTTCATCTTAAGAAAAGAGGTTCACACCCACACACATTCACATTACACAACCATTAATTACAAACCATAGTTTGAAAATGTTTAGAAAAGTTATTTACAACCTTTTCCCCAAAAGAATAACAACCGACATAAACCCTCCTAGCAAAACGTACCCCGACAACCAAAAGACGATCCAACTGTGCCCCGTCCTCACCGGCTCTGACCTTCCGTCCCAGCGGTATCTAAAAAAATTTAAAGGGAGACGGGGTGAGAAAGAATCTCAGTAAGCTATTATGCATGCAACAAGATGCCAAATAAGATGCAATAGGTAAACAAGTTGTTCCACGTCATATTTGGAATACTGTAAACACATTACATTACCTGATCTTACCTTTTCCCATCTGAATAATAAGTCGTACTACTGGGAATACATCCTCTTGGGAACACATCCTCTTTATGTGTGAACGGCTTAGGCCTATTCACGCCTTACAAGACCCATTTTTCAGGAAACCATGTAAGGTATCAGTATCCTATGAACTGCTTAAGCATATCCGTAATGGCCGAGGCCCCAAAGCGTAGCCGCAGTGGGGTGGAAACGGACACAGGTATAATGAAACCCGAGCACCTTATGTTACAACTTCTCATAAGTGGTCGCATTCCATTATACCCCCGAAATATCAGCTGATATTGAACATATTCAAATTCACATTCAAGCACATAACAGTTACTTGAAATCAAGTCCACACATTGGGATAACAATATATAACAGGGTATTATTACTCATGTTCAATCTTTCAAATAGTGTCACATATATATATACACTATTGAATCAATAATAATCCATGTATGGCATATATGCTCATAATCAATTCCATGATGTCCTGCCACAAGTATTTCACGCACCATATTATCATATAACCATTCAGAGGCAACCACGTAGCAATACATTCACAATTAAGTAGCCCCGAGCATTCACAATTTAACATTATACAACCATCTTTCAAGTTCCATAATCAAATACCAAGTTTTTTATAACTTTGGTTAACATTTTTCAATGGTATTCAACCCCTTTCAAAACAATATTTAAGGACCTTCTCATTATCTTTTTGGTCTCTTTAAAATGCCATTTCAAAGTTCTAATGTTGCTATAGGATTATAGTTAAAGAAGGACCAATTCCCACTTAAATTGTTTAGGTTTCAATTGACTTGAAATTCATGCTCTGAAATTGTCTTGGGCATGACTCGTGCTCCAGGGTACGAGTCGTTCCCAACCCCTGCACGACTACTTAGTTTCTCACGACTAGGGATCACGCCTGACACTGAAAATCACGACTCGTGCTCCAGGGCACGAGTCATGCCTCTGCCCAGAATTGTTGCTGATGTTTACATCAGCTGCAACCAAAACCACAAAACACCATTTTTGCTTCATCCAGCTGCACCAAACTAACCAAAACCAGTTTATATACCACATTTTAACCAAGAGCAACAATCAATCCATGTTTTAGAACCCAAAGCCACATTCAATCCCAAAGTTGATCAACTATTCCATTACTCTTTTATGTTCATCAACTTCAACCCTTTTCTAATCATTTTTCCAAGCCATGAAATGAATCAAATAAGTTCCAAAACTACTTTGTAACACATTTCAACATCATATAACTTCATATGCTCAACATTGAAGGACAATCATAATAACTTACCTTAAAAATATGGAAAATAGCAAGTTGTTTTATCCGGGTAGATGTATTCCTCTCGCCGCCGTGATCAATAATCCGTAATTCAACTTGGAAACGAAACAAGGATTGATTTTCTAGAATTTTAGGAAGAGTTTTAGGGTTTAAGGTTGTTCTTGGCTGATGAAGAAGAAAGAAGCTGAGGAATGAAATGGATTATGGAGAAGGTTCTTTTTAAAAGGATAAATATCAACAAGTTCCATTAAGGCCCTCCAAGCCTCACCTAATTACCATTAAACCCCTACCCTTTTGATTACTCTAAAGCCCCTACTACTTTTATAATTCCATTCATTTCAAATCAAGTTATGATATTTTTCTCATTTTCATTCCCCACACAATTCAAGTACACATTGCATAACAAAATGGATGTATGACTTTCATAAACACTTAAACCATGGAATTAACAAACCAATAATCATGAAATGCACCAAAGTAACCTATAATGCATCATATAAAATGAAGTACAACCCCCATTCCTACGTGCTCCACGTGTTCCTAAACAGTGCCTAGGGTTAGGGTCGTGACACTCACTCCCCCTTAAGAAAATTCATCCCAAATTTAACTTTCACTTACCGGCATGCTCAAATAGACTCGGATACTTCTCCCTCATTTCTGATTCCAATTCCCACGTGGCTTCCTCTATAGTGTGATTCCTCCACAAGATCTTAACTACGGGGATGCTCTTGGTACGCAATTCCTTAACTTGTCGCTCCAAAATCCTCAATGGAACTTCAACATAAGTCATATCCGCTCTAACATCATCGGGAGGCGAACTCAATATATGGGAAGGGTCATAGCAATACTTCCGAAGCATGGATGAGTGGAATACATTATGAAGTGAAGATAAAGATGGAGGGAGAGCCAAACGGTAGGCTAACTCACCCACCCTCTCTAGAATCTCAAACGGTCTAATGAATCTCGGTGCTAGTTTTCCCTTATTGCCAAATCTTTTAATACCCGTTTTTGGCGAAATCTTCAAGAATACGGAGTCACCCACCTGAAATGATAGTTCCCTTCTTCGCGTGTCCGCATAACTCTTCTGTCGACTTTGAGCTGTCTTTAACCGGTCACGAATCACCTTTATCTTCTCTGTTGAATCTCTCACCAAGTCCGGACCCCAAAGTCTCGCCTCGCCAACTTCATCCCAACAGATTGGAGACCGACATTTCCTTCCGTACAATGCTTCATAGGGTGCCATCTCTATACTGGACTGATAACTGTTATTGTAAGCAAACTCCACAAGAGGTAAATGATCTTCCCATAATGCTTGAAAATCCATCACACATGCTCAGAGCATATCCTCAAGAATTTGAATAGTTCTCTCAGTTTGTCTATCGGTCTGAGGATGAAATGCGATACTGAAACTCAACTTTGACCCCAATGCTTCGTGTAATGCTCTCCAAAACCGGGAGGTGAACCGAGGATCTCTATCTGACACAATGGTAACCGGTACTCCATGTAATCTCACAATCTCGCGGATGTATAATTGAGCCAACTTTTCTAAGGAATACTTGATTGACACAGGTAGGAAATGTGCAGACTTAGTTAACCGATCCACAATCACCCATATTGCGTCCATCTTCTTAGGCGTAGGAGGCAATCCCGTGACGAAATCCATCGAAATACCTTCCCATTTCCATTCCGGGATCTCCAATGGTTGAAGTAATCCCGCCGGTCGTTGATGCTCCGCTTTGATTTGTTGACATGTTAGACATTTGGACACAAACTCGGCAATTTCTTTCTTCATCCCATTCCACCAATACCCTCTCTTTAAGTCTTGATACATTTTAGTACTCCCGGGGTGAACGGCAAACTTGGACTTGTGACCCTCTTCTAACACTTGTCCTTTGATCTCCGGGGACGAAGGAACGCAAATCCGACCTCTGAAAGTTAAAATCCCCTCTTGATTCACTGAGAATTCACTTGTCTTTCCATCTTGCAACTTTTCCCGAATTTTCTTCAATTCCTCTTCATTCTGTTGAGCTTCCAAAAGATCTTCGTATATAGTTGGAACCGCTCTCACATTCGCAAATAACATATGAACCTTTACTTCCCAAGATCTCAAAGATGATAGATGAGCCTTACGGCTAATTGTATCCGCTACCACATTAGCTTTCCCCGGATGATACGAGATGGTACAATCATAATCCTTCAGGAGTTCTAACCATCGCCTCTGTCTATTGTTCAGCTCCTTCTGGGTGAATAGGTACTTCAAACTTTTATGATTCGTGAATATCTCGAATTTAGCTCCATATAGATAGTGTTTCCACTTGTGTAAAGCAAATACAATCGCCGCTAACTCCATGTCATGCGTAGGATAGTTTTGCTCCGCTGGTGATAACTTTCGTGAAGCATACGCAATTACTTTTCCCCTCTGCATGAGAACACATCCCAATCCCTCTTTCGAAGCATCACTGAAAATGACAAAATCCTCGCAACCCTCTGGCAAGGTAAGGATCGGAGCCGAAGTCAATCTATTCTTCAATTCATTAAAACTAGCCTCGCACTTTGCATCCCACAGAAAAGGAACTTCCTTCCTCGTCAACCGAGTCAATGCAGTTGCAATCCGCGAAAATCCCTCAATTAACCTCTGGTAATATCCCGCTAAGCCGAGGAAACTGCGAACCTCTGTCACTGTAGACGGCTGTTTCCAGTTGACTACCACCTCAATCTTCGCAGGATCTACAGAAATCCCATCACGCGATACAACATGGCCAAGAAAAGAAATCCTCTCAAGCCAAAACTCACATTTGTTGAATTTGGCAAACAACTGTTTCTCCCGAAGCAAGGACAAGACGATTCTCAAGTGCTCCATATGTTCTTCCCGGGATTTAGAGTATACCAAGATGTCGTCAATAAAAACCACCACAAAATTATCAAGATAAGGTTTGAAGATCCGATTCATCATATCCATAAACACAACTGGAGCGTTTGTCAATCCAAAAGGCATCACAGAAAATTCATAGTGTCCATACTTCGTCCTGAATGCAGTTTTAGGGATATCCTCCGCTTTGATCTTCAACTGGTGATAACCACTACGCAAATCCAACTTGGAATAGATAACCGAACCTTGAAGTTGATCAAAAAGATCATCAATGTGAGGCAACGGATACTTGTTCTTGATAGTAGCTTGGTTCAACAATCTGTAGTCAATACACAACCGTAGCGTACCATCCTTCTTTCTAACAATTAGCACTGGCGCTCCCCAAGGTGACACACTGGGATGAATGAAACCCCGATCTAGAAGTTCTTGCAACTGCACTTTCAACTCTTTAAGTTCCGCTGGTGCCATTCGATACGGAGCCTTAGAAACACTACCAGAAAAACAGGTTTTAGCGGCAAAAATTTCCGCCGCTAAATTCAAATTTCCGTCGCTATATATAAACACCGACGGAAAAATTCCGCCGGTGGTTACCAGCCCGCCGCAGCTTTCCGACGGCTCAAATTCTGCCGGTATATTTTGATTTTACCGACGGAATTAATTTCGCCGGTGTTTTCTTTGCATCAGCGACGAAAATTTCCGCCGCTAAATCAATTTAATTTAATTAAATTTTTTATTTCAGTGACAGAATATTCCGCCGCTGTAATAAAAATTAATTAAATTAAATTATTTTCAGAGTCGAAAATTTCCGTCGCTGGAATAAAAATTAATTAAAATAAATTTATTACAGCGACGGAAATTTTCGATGCTGAAAACAAAAATTAAATTAAAATTATATTAAAATTAATTGATATAGCGGCGAAAATTTCCGTCGTTGGAATAAAAATTAATTAAAATAAATTAATTTCAGCGACGAAAATTTCTGCCGCTGAAATTAATATATTTTAATTAATTTTTATTACAGCGACGGAAATTTCCGCTTTGAAAACAAAAATTAAATTAAAATTATATTAAAATTAATTGATATAGCGGCGGAAATTTCTGTCGCTGTAATAAAAATTAATTAAAATAAATTAATTTCAGCGACGGAAATTTCCGTCGCTGATACTGAAATAAATTAAAAAAAAAAGTAATTTAAAATACTCCCTCCGTCCCTTAGGATTTTTTGAAATGGCACGGGGATTAAGGAAAAGGTAAATGTTGTGAGTGTAATTTAAAAATAGGAGAGAGAATGAGTGGAGGGAATAGTAAATTATAATGGTATTGTGAGTATTAAAATAATGTAGGAGAGAGAATGAGTGGAGAGAATAGTGATTTAAGGTTTCCATTTTGGGCCGTCCTAAGTCGGGTGGGACGCTCAAAATGGCAAAAAGTCCTAAGTCGGCCGGGACGGAGGGAGTATCAATTATCCAATTTTTTTTTTGTACCTGATATAACAATTCAATTTATAAAACTAAAACTATAAAACTAAAAATCAATATCAGCGTATCAAACTAAAAACTAAATATCACCGTACCAAATCGGGAGGGGGAGAGGGGGGGATAGGGGGAGAGGGGGGGGGGGAGAGGGGGGGAGGGGCTCCCGCGGGTATCAAATATCTCAAATGTTTACAAACAAGTATAAAATAGTACAAACAAGTCTAAAATAGTCCGTAATCAACTCGGGGGAGGCCGGAAATTACCCTGATCCATACGAGCCAACAACATCGCAAATTTGGCATCAGTCTCTGCATGTCGCCGATCTGACTCCTCCTGCATCTGCACCTAAGCCGCCAAAGCCTCCGCAAGCTTTGCCTGCTCGCGTCTCTCCTCAGTCAACTCAGCCTGCAGAGTGTCGACCCTCGGATCATGATACGTGGTCAGGACAACATTTGACCGACGGCCGGTCGACGTCGACGGGCATTGCCACCCGTAATCCCCCATCCCTAACACTCGGTCTCCTCTCTTTGGATGTCCCTCAGAGGTGACCGAGCGCCAAACATCAGGCACGAAGGGAATGGGCTGGCCGGGAGGCATTTCTTCGGGAAGAACGGCGGCTTGATATGCACTCTGTCAAAATAAAACAAACAATTATAATCATATACACAATGTAAGGGGCATAAATAAATTTACATATTTAAAATCAAGTCATTTAATGATAGTTTACTTACAAAGGAATTAGCAGAGCGATCGTCAACCCATTGCGGAGGTTGATCGGGCGCTGTAGGAGTCCGAAGATGGGTGCTAGCATAAACATCCAAAAAAACTGACATTCGGTCCATGATCCCTTTCCTATAAATAAAATTAGCGAGATTATTACTTTGAAATTGTATAAATGCACCATTTAAACTGATTTAAAAGCATGCATATACTACATTTACACTAAAACCATGGATTTCATAGCATCAACATGGCTCCCAGCTAACATACGTACATAAACCTATTTAAAAGCATGCATACACTACTACATTTAAACTAACATACATACCATGCAGTAGTGATGCTCGCCGACCGGGATCGTCCCCATGGTATGCTTCGTCGCCGACCCCGAGGAGCCTGCTCTATTTGCCTTTGCCTGTTCGGAAATAGCCTTCGCCGCATCCGACCCTCAATATTCGCAAAATTGAAGAAACACCTCCTCCGTCATCGAAGGTGGTCTCAAGGGCTGTTGGTTCGCCTCGAGCCGCTTAGTATAACATTGTCTCTTCGTGTTACCTATAAAAAATATGAATATCTCGTAAACATATAATGATGACATTATAAAATTAAAAGAGTATAATCATTGTTAATTAAACTAATTAAGGATAGATAAATATGTTACCAATATGATCCTTAAATAGCTTATGAGCCTGTATATCGAAAACAAATCTAGCCGTCGCCTCGTCGATTTTTGGCGCCCAACAATATTTTCCCTACAACATATAATGATAACATTACAAAACTAAAAGAGTATAATCATTATTAATTATAACATTTTAATAACAAACTAACATTTAAGTTTTAAATAAAAATCATTAACACATTACCTTAAACTCCTCCCACGCATCCTCCTTCTGCCCCTGTGGCAATGATTTCCAGTTGGGCCAAAACTCTGTCATGAGCCTAGACCGCCAATACTGCCCGATCTTAGTCCCTGGGGTAGGATATCCACCTACAAACCTGCCAAGTATATTTATACAATAACATTTTAACTTAAATAATGAGTTATATATAAAACAAAAAGGAACCAACTTATATCAAATTAATGAAGAGTTACTTACTGGTCATAAAGTGACGATATCTGGACAAATATCCTTCCCTCAGAATCGATAGCAGCATGAGTATCGGCCCGAGAGGTGGAGCTAGTACTACTGCGTGTAGGGTCGACATCGGCATCATCAGTACTGGATCGGGACGGTTGCGTCCCAGTAATAGATGTGTAGATGGGCCGTGTCTTCCTACCCTTTTTACTATAACTCATATTTGTATTACAGTAAAAATATTAAAATATACAACTTTAACAATAGGAAACAATATATTCACAATACATATAAAATTTTAAAGTTCTAATAATCTAAAGCATTCACAATACATATAAAACTTTAAACTATTAATAATATAAAGCATTCACAATACATATAAACTTTAAAGTTCTAATAATCTAAAGCATTCACAATACATATAAAAATTTAAACTATTAATAATAATCTAAAGCATTCACAATACATATAAAACTTTAAAGTTCTAATAATCTAAAGCATTCACAATACATATAAAACTTTAAACTATTAATAATCTAAAGCATTCACAATACATATAAAACTTTAAAGTTCTAATAATCTAAAGCATTCACAATACATATACAACTTTAAACTATTATTAATCTTCGTCCCCATCATCATCACTAGACTCTTGATTACTACAAAACTCGAGTTCTTCATCTTCGTCTTCGGACTCTGATGAATCAAACTCTGGTTCCTCTTCCTCTTCCTCTTCCTCTGATTCATCAATATCAATGTGCGCGAGATGACCTGAACGAGGTGGAGGAGGTGGCAAATTCACTGGTAAGAAATCCTTCTCGGGTTCATCAACATTTTGGGGAATATGAGTGACATCATCTAATGGATGATTAGCTGATGAAACGTTAGGTGGAACTGGCATTTCATCCTCTTGATAGGGTGTTTCTAATGACGACTCTATAGTTGTCGACGAGGGTAGGTTGTCAATCATTCTCCTAGCCTTGGTCATCCAGACAGCCCACCATCCGTCGGGTCGCGGACTGTTGGGTTTTATTGGTCCATGCGCAGCGGAATAAAGCATCAAATTAACACAAAACCCAAAGCCCTAAGATCCGTTCTATATGATTAAATTAAATTTCTATGAGATAGAATTTACCAACCTTAATTGCTTTCCGGTCTTGAGCTATCGAACAATTTATCGGTGTGATTTTGAATCACAATCTTCGATCTTCAAAACCTTTCAATCTTCGGATTGGAACTCTAGGCCTTGATCGTCAAACGAGCGAAGACCCTCTATTGTTGTATCCACACGTAAGAATGAACCAAGAACGGTTCTTGAGGATTGCTAGATCCTTAAACCCTTAGGAAGAATATTGAGAGAACTTTTGTTATGAATTTTCTATTGAAAAATTCGGCTAGCTCTCTTTAGGGTTTACAGACTCTAATATTTATACTACCTTAGTATTGATATTAGTTTCCTAATCTAATTAGGAAACTGCCTGTAAAACCGCATTGGGCATGAAGTGTCGCGCGGCGACATACGCCATTTGGCTATTCTGTCGCACGACCAGGTGCATCATATGCAGGAACTCTCAATCATTCTTCCTTTGGTTTAACCAATTCATTCTAGTTGTGTGTGACCTAATAGGATTATATTATGTTGGCAATGAGCTCGATCATATCGACCCTCATAAGACATAAGCAGACTCTAGCAAGCCGTTATGTCTACCCAAATAATATAACGTAAGAGTTCACGTTTCCAATGGTACACTTCCATCTCTCCCTTTGTCTCACGATGTTATATTGAACACAAGTCATGGTCCACGTCAACTTGTATCTGTTCAATGCTTTCTCGATCTTGAGTATAATGATAATCCAATCGCATTGGGGTGTGGCCACACACTTTCCATCATTATCACTCATCGAGGGGCCCAAGCAAAACATCTCTCTTTCGAGGGACAAATTCCATCTTGACTTATCATTCTTCCCATCATGAATCCGATCATGCCAAAGATAGCCTTTATAAATATCGTGTTAAGATATCGTTTGACTAAAATCAAACATGAATTTCATCATATGTAAGGTCATGATAATCTCAGGTCTAGGGACTAAATGAAGTGACCATATGAGATTTAATTATGACATTTGACCATGACATAAATCTCATACGGGTCAAGTCCAGTCACTTGCTCACTAACAAGTACCCATAATTTCAATGTGCATCTCTATGCATATAATCATCATATGATTATCCATTGAAAATTATACTAATTATTCTCTTAATAATTAGGGACGGAGATTATTACAATAAATATGCAAACATATAATAATCAAATAATATACTTAATGATAAAGATGATACATAACGGTTTTAAGTTAAACATAACTAAAGCCTAGGGCATTACTCCAACAGTCTCCCACTTGCACTAGGCTCCATTTATGTATCGAATACTCATGGATCTAACATGACCGTCATGCTTCTGCCTGTGCGAGGGTCTTTGTTAGTGAATCCCTTATGTCATCATCGGTTGATACTTTGTATATCTTAACGTCTTCTCATTTTTTATGAATTCCTTGAAGAACGTCTAAGTGAGTGTTTGGATCGCTGTGTGACCTTGGTTCCATTGTTTGCATAAGTGGCACCAGAATTATCATAACAAAGTTCCACCGATTAGTGATATTTGGAACATTTCCAAAATACTAATGAACTTTTGATCCAAACTGCCTCTTTTAGCCACATCATATATTGCTAAAATTTGGCCTTAGTAGTAGAATCGGCTACGATTCTTCTGCTTGGAACTCTTCCAACAAAACCATACCTCCAATAAGCATAAACACAAATCTTAATTGTGATCTTAAATCAACTTTGTCAGATTGGAAGCTAGCATCTATGTAACTCTTACAACAAGATTAACTTCCAATCTTTCAAATCCCAAGAACATATCCTTAGTTCTTCTTAAGTACTTAAGGATCATCTTGACTGCCATCCAATGGTCCTCAACATGATCAGATTGGTATCGACTCATCATGCTCAAGGCATATGAGACATTGAGTCTAGTACAAGTCATGGCATACATGACAGATCCAAATGCCGAAGCATACAGAACTTCATTCATTCCCTTTGCTCATCAATTGTCATAGGATAATGAGTGTTGCTAAGAGAAACACCATGACCCATTGACAAGCTACTCTTCTTAGACTCTTCTAAGAACCTTGTCAATGTGAATATTTTGACTCAAACCAATTTATCCTTCTAGATCTATCTCTATAGATCTTGATGCCAAGGATGTAAGGGGCTTTATCCATATCTTTCATTGACAAACTTTTCCTTGACCAAGACTTTGACAGTCTTAAGTGTCGGAACTTGTTTTTCCAATGAGTAAGATATCATTTTAATAAAACAATAGAAATAATACTATGCTTCCACTGAATTTCATGCATACACAAGATTCATCTTTGTTCTTTGATGAAGTCAAACTCTTTGACCAATTTATCAAAAGGAAGATTCCAATTCCTTGAAGCTTGCTTCAACCCATCTCATGGATTTTTGCAACATGCATACTTTATTAGAGTTTCTTGGATCGACAAACTATTCGGGTTGTGTACTATACACATCCTTAATAATCTTTCCATTTAAAGAAAGTCGTTTGACATCCATTTTTTCATATCACATAGTCACAATATGCGATAATGGCAATTGAAATTCTAATAGACTTTGACATTGTAACTGGCGAAAAGGGTTTCAACATAGTCAATACTATGAATTTGCCTAAATCCCTTTGTTACAACCCTTAGTCATGAAAGTATGCACCTTCCCATCCATGTCAATCTTTGAAGACCTACTTGCACCCTTTAGTTTTTACACCTTCAGGTAGCCCAATCAAGTTCCAAACTTGATTGTCAAACATGGATTGTAATTTGGATTCCATGGTTCCTAACCATTTATCCAAATTAGGAGTGGACATCGCCTCAAGATAGGAAGTAGGATTGTCATTCTCAATGAGTTCCACCTTATTACTTTCCAATACGAGAAATCAATATTTCTTGGGTTCGAATCGTAACCTATCCGATCTACGATGGACTTGTGCATCTTGAACCGGTTCCACAACTCCTTTGTGAACTTGGTTCCGTCTCTACTCTTGAATCCATGTCATTTTCAGGTTCTTGAACCTTTTCAAGATTAATTTTACTCCCACTAGATTCTTTATTGAGAAACTATTTATCAAGAAACAAATCGTGTGGAGCAACAAACGTTTTGTTCTCTTTGCAGTTGTAAGATTAATTTCCAAAAATAACTTAGTAAGATTTGGTGCTAACTTATAAGAGACAAGTCTCTTTACATAAGACTCGCAACCCCAAATCTTCATGAAAGACAAACTAAGTTTTCCTCCATGCCACATCTCATGTGGGGCCTTAGGAACCAATTTACACTACAAGAAAAAGGACTATTTACGGCGGTTAAAATCCGCCGTATATAAAACGCGCCCCGCAGTAAATAGTCCAACGTATAAAGCCTCGCCGTAAATACTATATACGGCGGTCATACCACCGCCGTATATAAATGTAGTATTTACGGCGGAAATAACACCGCCGTATATAAATGTAATACAATACGTATTTAAGGCATATTTGAGTGATCTTTATACGGCGGTAGGTGTAACCGCCGTAAATAAGAGACGAGTCGTCCGCTCCGTAACGAGTCGTCCCAATTGAACCCCCCACTGGTTCCCTCGTCCCCCCTTTGTAGACGAGTCGTCCATGGCTATTTTATACGGCGAATTTAGTCACCGCCGTAAATAACTTGATAGAGACGACTCATCCCACATGGCACGAGTCGTCCCATTTAAACCCCTATCGGTTCCCTCGTCCCCTTTCTTTGGGCACGAGTCGTCTAGGGGCTTATTTACGGCGGATGAAGGGTTCCGCCGTAAATAAGCCTATTTTTTTTTCCCAGGCCTGTATAATTAACTTTCCCAAAAATACGTTCACAAAAACCAAATTCAACCTGTACACACACAAATGCAACCTGTATATAATCAAAAATACACAAATGCAATCAATGTTTACAATCTACATATTAACACAAAATTAATGTTGAATGTATCCAAACATAATAACCATTATACAAATAACGTTTGTCGTTTCCAAACATAATAACCATTAATGTTGAATGTATCACAAAAACCAAATTCACCACCTATTGATTACCGTATTTTCCACGTTCCATCAAATGACGTTTCAACTCATCAATTTGTTGTTGTAACTGTTGTTGTAACTGTTGTCGTTGCTCCTCATTTTGTCGGCGTTCCTCCCGAAGTTGCCTTTCAAAATCCGCTCCGACGGATGCCACCGCCTCTATACACTTTCGAGTAGTTGGGGATTTACCAAACACCTTAGTTTTGTTAACACCGCCTCCCATACATCGCACTCTCCCGTGGTCATCAGTGCCCATCATACCAACTAAAATCTTTTCACGCGCCGTGGGAGAGTTTTGTTGCTCCTCTGGCAGCTCATCAATTGCATCATTAAGCGTTTCTTTGTAACAAAAACAACATGTTCAATATAAATGTTTTAACTTTAATTAATATTATGAAAATGAAGTTAGAAATGAAAAAAGTATTTTATAGAATAACAAAACTGAAACAGAAAAGGTTGAAACTTTAACTTACAATCATTTGAGTGGTTTCTTGATCTGCAGGTGTTTTGCCCGTGCGCGTAGCTATGAACAAGCTTACGCGATCAGTTGGTGAACCCTTGTCGTCTCTCTACAATTTATAATAGAATCATTTGACCAAAAAAATATATTTATATACGATACAAAAAGAAACATTAATTGACAACTGAGAACTAAATTGAACGATAACAAACCTCTTTTATGAGTTTGGGATGGGACGTTTTTCCGGTCCGGTTCAGGCACGCTTGCTTTTCTCGATTCAATTTATTTGTTTCTGATATTTCCTGGAAAAAAAGAGATAATATTAGTATTAATTTGACTACTTATATAAGACATTCACGATAATAGATTGAGATTAATTTGAAATATACAGAGCCTTGTCCGTACCCCACATCGCAACAAGTGCGGCCCGTCGATCCGCAACGCACCAGCGGGGGTGGGTTAGCCAATGCGTCTTGATCGGATTCATACATCTTATAATGAGATTTCAACCGAGTAATATTCATAATCGAGTCATATAGCGATATAATATTCATAACAAAGTCATAACCGAGTAATATTCATAAGCGAGTAATACTTATTATATGCTTGTCTCACTCGGTATTTCCAGTCACGCCACGCTTTACTGAGAGAAAGATTCATAACCGGGTAATACTCCGGAGGCGCATTTGTATTATCCTATATACACAATTCAACAAAGAAAAAAAAAATAATTGTTAGAGAATCATAAGACTTTTGACTACGTACTAGAGATTTATGTAAGAAATATGGATTACAACTTACCAAAATGTCATTCCATACGACATTTATGCACTCATGGTCCATCTGAGGCCACTCTCTAGTTAATGGGAAATGTTCCCCATTTCTAGCAAAAATTCCTATCTGAGTAGCTAGTTTTGCCATTTTCCCACCAATGGTTGACCATATTTATTCCATATTATATCCAATTTCTCTTTACCCCATTTCTTTGGTTGGTTTTGCCACCCTCTTCCTTTAGGGTTCGAGCCCTGACCTGTTAATAAATTTTTCTTTGGCGGCATATCTGTCATATGACAATTCAATTATAGCACAAAAATTGGATAAACCAAGTAAAGGACCCAAAAAAATAGTCTTATAATATATGTATAAGACCTATAAATTTATTATAGGTCTTATGTATCTTATATAAGACCCATGAAACCATATATACATCCCACATATACATGTATATATAGGCATTGCCCTTCATGTCCATATTACAACTGCACATTGAACATCAAAACTGATAAAAAGATATGAAACTACATTACAATTAAAAACAGTCTTAGTTGAGATGAGTAGCTACCCATTAACATATTTAATTTTCTTGATTTATAGACCAAGAGGCTCAACTCAATATAGAGCACCACAAAACAATAGCTAAAGCATAGTTAAGTCCAGTAACATGCAAGAATATGACTACACATAAAAATTGCTGGTGAAAAGATATGAAACTACATTACAATTAAAAAAAAAATCACTCCCGTCAGACATTTTGAAGCCACAAAGGCCAAAAGAAATTTTATCCATATTCACTCTCTTGAGGTACTGTTGGGTGAGAACTTATGTCTTGTTTTGGTTTCCTGTCAGTAGAGTATAGTCTGTTTTCTGGTTGTAATGGTGGACTGTTTATCTAGTTCTGTGTATGAAACATTATTTTTTTCAAGGAAAATGTGCTCCCTCGATCTCATTTATTTTGTTCACAAGAGAAAAACTCACAGCTATAGAGTATCTTCCAAGTGTTCGTACAACCATTGTCTAATATAATGATTTTCATTTGAGTCCTTTATTTAAAGGTAATTGAAATAAACAATATTCAAGATAGGTATAAGACCTATACTGTTCCAAAACAATGCAACAGCAACAGAGAAGCAAACAACAGCAACAACAACAGCAACAAAGAAGAGTAATAGCAAATAAAGACCCCCATCTCAATGTATGGGAATGGAAGACCAAGTTTTTCCATGTATGGGAATGGAAGAGATGAAGGGATAAACTGGATTGGGGATTTGGCTAGGGGATGGGATGGGATGGGATGAAGAGAATGAGAAAAAGTTATATAGAGTGTGTAAAAGTGTTGTCAAGTAGAGGTCTAGGAAGGTCTTAAAGAACACTTTAAGGGTAACATAAAAAGAAAAAATCAACCATAATTCTTTAGCAGTCATGGATTATCAACAAATTGGTGAAAATTGAAATAGTATCCTCTTGATTGCATTCCAGCCAAAAGAATTATGTAGTCAATACCTACCTAAAAATAAAGAAATTCTTTACTACGCCTTTAAATTGATTTTACGAACATTTCACACTTATAATGTGAAGTTTATTTTGCTGAAAAAACATTAAATGGTCTCCAAATTGCTAAAAAGAAAGGAAAATATAGACTTTAATTCACGAAGAGGGTATAACTTGTAATAAGTGCCTAACCATGGTTTACTTGCGGAGTTTCTTTGTGCAACTTTCATCACTAACAAATTTATACCGAGTTAGGAATGAAGGCACTAGGAAGTGAATATTTGCCAACATTGGACACCTAGTCAACTCCAATGTAAGATCTTTCTAACTATAAGACCTATAAATTTATTATAGTTCTTATACCTATAACAACAAAGAAAGAACAACAACAACAACAAAGAACAACAACAACAACAACAACAACAACAACAGCAGCATGAAAGAACAGAACAACAACAAACAGGCAATGTAAACAAGAACAACAACAACAACGGGACAACAAAGGAACAACAGACAAACGGCGACAACGAATGTAACATAAATAAAGCAAAAACAACAGCAACAACACAAATAATCCAATTTGACAAAGAACATTCTTAAATATTATAGATGTTCTTATTGAAATCTTACAACTCTAATAACTAATGCCCCTTTTCATGCAGCATCAACATCTTTCAATTTACCAAAAACATACACATCAATAAGCCAGCCCATAGGTTATTTTTCATTAAATAATCAAATCCTCTAGCATGTGCAATTCTAGAAAAAAGCATGTCAAGGAAGAGGGCTAAACATGATAAACACCCCCACCCCCCGGTCCCAAAAGAGATAACTCTTTCAGAGCATTAATGTTGCCACTTGTACAAACTTATCAATAAAAGTATCACATATGAATTGGCATGACCAAGAGATAACGTGGTCAATCCCCTTCAAATGTTATTACAAAAAAAGTATAAAATAGTACGGGGGGGGGGTTGGGGCTCCCGCAGGTACCGAATCAGTGGGGAAGCGGGGCGGGGACATCCCAAAGTGATAATGAAGAAGGAAGTAAAGGACTAACTTGATATTTGATCGATTAAAGGTCTGAAAACACTTGCTTTGTCACCTCCGCGAGGAAACGACCTGTCAAACCATAAGCAAATGGTCAGCACTCATTACAATTATGATTTATGATACAAAAGAACAAATACATATTACAATTAACAATATTAATATTCAATTCAACCATACAAAATAACAAGTTTGATTGAAATATGAAACATAAGTAATAACATTGTCTTAGTAATAGTAAGCAAATAAGATCTAAACAAATACATATTACAATTAACAATATTAATATTCAACCATACAAAATAACAAGTTTGATTGAAACATGAAACATTAATAATAACATCACAATAATAACATCACTGATGAGAGTCGGAGGTTTGTCCACGATAGTAGGTCGACGGGAAGAACGCCTGCATGCACGAGCGGTGGCTCTCGAATGCAACATAGTCAAATAATCCTCTGAGCGGCTCGTAACTCGGGGCTCTATGCGCATCGCCCAAGCCTCCAGTGCGTATACCGGGCTCCCAAAATGGCAGTTTCATCTTCCAACCCCTCAAAACGATCTGCACCTCCCCATCTAGCATCCTCTAAAGTTACGCCGACTATGTTCCCGAGCGATAACCTCCCCCATCTAGCATCCTCCAAAGCATGTCGACTGCGCTCCCGAGCGATCCTTGATCGCTCTGCTCCTCCAAAATGCCCTCATGGTATCCCACTCGATCAAAAGAACCCTGCTGGCTCGGTTCTGCTCTCCTCCCCGACCACCCCCTGTCTCTCCCGATCCTCCTCTTCCTGCTCCTCATCATCCTCCTCATCAACGGGATCCATTTGATCATCAACACCGGGCATACGCCAATCCACGGCATGTTCACCACTCGGAAAGCGTGGCCCCTACCCCCGCAACGGACCGTCCTCCCGGGAGTACCATATTCAAACAATAAAGACACATTGTACGTCGCCCTCAGGTCCCTCACAAACTTGTCATACCGCACTAGCCGTCTCCGAATAAAAACTCGTGCCCCCATCAATCTCATCGCCTCGGGTTTTGGTTCACCCACACAAGCTTGAGCAATCAATGTGATCATCCCCCTATTGATATGTTTCCCTTTTGGTAAGGGCAAATGCCTCACATCTCCGAACAAAAATATCAACCCAATCGGGAATCACCTGATAACTCCTCAACCCTGTTCGCAAAAGGTTTACCATAGCCACATTCAATTGAGAGGGCTCTTCGTTTGCCAACCAAGACATAGATAGACCTCTGTAAAATAATTTCCAAGCCGGGTGAGAAAGAGAGGAAGCCCTAAGGTATTTTTTTTTTTTGCGTGGCAATCCTGTGAGCTCCGAAAAGAAATGACAAGTCCCCCATCGGCCTCGACCCGGTTTCCTCTCGGTGATCAACCCCAAAGATTTCCCTCAACTCATCATAAGTCACTCGATAGGCTTCATCATTCATATGAAATCGAATAGAATTTTCTTGTGACCCCTTGCTCTACCTCCAAAGTTGAAAGGAACTCAAGTGAATATCTCAAATACGTAGATGGAGTCTTCCCCGGAAATTACCTAACCCGGCTTGCGTCATCAATTACATTACTAACGTCTCTAAACCCAAATCGCTCAACACCGGCAAATGAAGGAAAGTGGTGACTTGAAATTTCCTACCCTCCAAATTCCGCCATTTTTTCTTTTGAGCGGCGGTCAATTGGGTCAATCCCATAAGCTGCGTCAATGATGCATTAGGGAAGTGGGATCATTTGGGACTACGGGCGGCGGGTTTTGTCTACCCCTCTTGTTGCTACCCTCCAATTACTCTCTCCTTAGGAGGCATATTTTCAACACAAAAACCACCTATATATAAGACGGAGAGACACAAATTTTAGTAATAACATTGTCTTAGTAAATAGTAAGCAAATAAGATCTAAACAAATACATATTATATAGAAGTAACAATATTAATATTCAACCATACAAAAATAACAAGTTTGATTGAAACATGAAACTTAAGTAATAACATTGTCTTAGTAAATAGTAAGCAAATAAGATCTAAACAAATACTACTCAAACTAATCATCATCATTATCGGTCATATCAACATCATCATTATCGGTCATATCAACATCAACATCATTGATATTAGTAGTTTCAATCTCGACCCCATCAACTCCCTCTCGCACCCACGATGCTTCTTCATTAGCAACATTTTCATCCAGATTTTGTGAGCAAAATGGTACCAATTGTGGAATCGAATCTGAAACTTGTTTATCATCATTTGAATATATGTCAAAACTATCTCTTGGTGTAATCCTCATCACAACTTTCCAATCACTTTCTATAGGATCTTTAACATACCAAACTTGCTCAGCTTGAGATGCTAATATGAATGGTTCATTACCAACTCGATTATCCTTATACAACTTGTGATTGAAGTTTACAAGAGTAAATTTTTGCTCATCTTCCATCTTGCCTGTCCGGTTATCAACCCAATCACATTTAAACAATACAAATCTTATTGAGTTGCTATAACGAATTTCAAGGATCTCAATCAACTCTCCGTAGAAGTTAACATCCCCTACAATGGGATTATTATCCTTTCGGCTTGCAAAACTTGTCACACTTGCATTCACATGACTCCACTATTTTGAGTTTTCCTCCGTCTATCGACATCCTTCACTCGAAATCGAAAACCATTTATTATGTAAGACTTATACCGCCTCGCATCCATATGAGGACCCAATGCAAGACTCGTAATTCTTTCGGGCACTACATCTTTCGTCGTGCATACCTTTTATAAAAAACAAAATTTAATAAGAAAATATTTAAAATGATAAATTGAAACTATTATATGAAGGTGGTTTCATACTTACATAATCCTTAAACCAGCTAACAAACTTATCATTATGTTCTTTCTCTATAAGATGTCGTTGATTACGAGGTAGTGTCTCCCTCAAATGTACACGATGCATTCTGAGTAGATTGAAAATATGAATTAAGTATTAATTTGAAATATAAAAGATATAAGAAATGTAAGCCTCATGTAAGGAATCACTTACTCTAGGTATTGTTCAACATCTTCAGTATTGAAAAGCACATATCTATGCGCTTGTACTCGTGTGATGTAATCAAGGGTAATTACCTCTTCTTTTCCTACAAAGCGACCTAACTCATCACCTTCATCATCATTTCTTCTAGGACGATTGGACTTTGTCTCAATGTCATCCAAATATTGCGTACAAAAAGTCATGCATTCTTGACCACAATTGCCTTAGCTATGGAGGCCTCGGGATGGGCTCGATTTCGAACATATAATTTTAATGTAAGTAGAAACCTACAAAAACATTTACTTATGCTAAAGCAAATGTAAAAAGGAATTTAACTTTTTCAAAGTAAATTTAATATGGATGTACCTCTCTCTGGGATACATCCAACAAAATTGTATTGGGCACGCTAGCAAGGCCTCCTCGGCTAAATGCACCGGCAAGTGCTCCATAACATCAAAGAAAGGCTGGTGGGAATATTTTCTCGAGAGCGCATAGTGTAGTGACCATCCGATCTTGTATCTTTTCGAGATCGGCAAGTGTATTCACCTTTGAGGATAATTGCCTAAAGAAATTTGCCAACTCAATGATGGCTTTTACAACGAAGTAGGCAACGCTTTTCGAACGGCTAAAGGGAGTAGTTGTTGGAGCAAAATATGACTATCATGGCTCTTAAGACCCCAAATAGATCTTTCCTCTAGATGTACACAATGAGATATGTTTGACGAGTAGCCATCGGGGACTTTGACTCCCTTTAGAACTTTCAAGAATGTGTCTTTATGCTTCTTACTCATTGTGAGCGAGCCGGAGGCATAATTTCTTTGCCGGATGGAAGCTTTTGTATATGCAATGGTTTCGAATGTTCATCTATTTTAGGTCTTTTCTTGCTTTATCATTATCTTTTGATTTCCCATGATTACCTAGCAGTATGTAGCACATTATCACACACATTTTTTCAATGTGCATAACATCAAGATTATGACGAACATGATTATTTGCCCAATATGGCAACTCAAAGAAGATACTCCTCTTTTTCCAATTGTGACACAACTTAGGAACCTTTCTTTTCTCCAACTTGGCTTGTTGCTTCTCACCCTCTTCTCTTTTCCTCTTTTTAATAACATCTTCTATTTTATACTCTGTTTCCATATTTTCAACTTGTTTAAGCAATTTTGTTCCAAACAATAACTTGGGCTTATCTCTCACTTCATGAGTACCATCAAAAGAGCCTTTATCCTTACGAAAAGCATGACTCCTAGGCAAGAAGCGTCGATGACCAATATAACAATACTTGCCACCATGATCCAACCATCGTGCTTGAGGTCTCACATTGCAACAAGGGCAAGCATATTCACCTTTAGTGCTCCATCCAGACAACATTGCATATGCAGGAAAGTCATTTATTGTCCATTATAGTGAAGCTCGTAAAGTAAACAACTCGTTCCTTGATGCATCATAAGTTGATATACCATCTTCCCACAATTCCTTCAACTCATCAATTAACGGTTGGAGATACACATCTATCTTGTTGCCCGGCCCTTTTGGGCCTTGAGTAAGCACCGACAAGAAGAAATATGGTTGTTTCATGCATAACCAAGGTGGAAGATTGTATGGCATAAGCACAACCGGTCAAGTACTGTGAGATATAGTCATTGTTCTGAAAGGATTAAATCCGTCAGATGCTAATCCCAATCTAACATTCCGAATTTTACTTGAAAATAATGGATAATGTTCATCGAATTCCTTCCACACACGAGAGTCTGCAGGATGCCTCAGCACACCATCGTCTATTCTTTTCTCGGCATGCCAGCTCATGAGTGTCGCGGTCTTAGATGACCAATTCAACCTTTGCAACCTTGGCTTTAAGGGAAAATACCATACTTTCTTCATCGCTACTGCTTGGGAAGTTTATTCTTGCCACTTGTTTCCGCACCTTCACCGCTACCCTTCTTCTTGTTGCTTATATCTAGAGGCTCCACAAATTTCACATTTAGTAAGTTTTTCGGTTTCATTTCGAAACAACATACAATGATTAATGCACGCGTCCCACGTTTTATAACTAAAACCCAAATCCATGATGATCATCTTGTACGCCTCACGATAGGAACTTGGCACTTTCGGCCGAGACAATGCCCTAATGAAATTTTTTAATAAAGAAGTAAATCCCTTATCGGCCACTCGATAATTAGCCTTCCAGTGCATAAGTTCTACAATAAATGAGAGTACTGTAAACTTATCACACCCTTCCCACAACGCTTGATCAGCATCTCTCAAAAGTCTAAGAAACTTTGCGGTGGATGCATCTGATTGTACGATTTCTTCAATTCTGTTTGGTTACTATCCGGTATACCCATCCCTTCATGTACCATTCGCCTCATACAATCTTGCACGCCCAATTCAATTTCAATGCCATCTTCAGTTGTCCTATCATTATTATCATTCTTACACGCCGAAATGTACTCTTCCCCGTGCCTAATCCAATTCTTGTAATCTTTTTGAAATCCCACTTCAATATAATGTGATTTCACGGTTGCACGGTCTTTTTGGTAACGATTTGCGCATTTTTTACAAGGACAATATATTTCTTTAACACCAGAGACTTTTTGAGAATGCAAAATCGAGAAAGTTGTCAACCCCAGACATATACTCATTTGAAATTCGATTATCCAAATCAATCCAACTTTTGTCCATATATGACTTGACTTGATATTTTTTACGTTAAAATACAACCTATATATAAGACCGAGAGACACAAATTTTAGAATAAAAATAAACTCATAAATAAATATAGTCTAAATATGTACAACTTTTGTCCAAATATAGATAATACACATTGTTGGAGCCTAGCCTATTTGTCGAACTTGGGCCCATGATATAATATAACCCTATGACAACATTCATTCGTTCTCTCTCATAAGCCCCCCCCCCCCTAATTGAGAAGCTAATTTAAGGAACTAGGCTTTTGAAGTCCTCTTCGCATGCTTCGTACGATAGAGATAAAGGGGAAGAACAATGGTCTCAATTTACCCCATTCCATGTAAACTATCCACTATTATATTTTGGGATGTTCCGCTACAAGAGTCCACTTTAATAAGAGGAGTGGAAGTGGACTGCAGCAATTGACCATTCCCATACTACAAACTAGCAACCTAAAGCCTCGTACAGTCAACAACAACAACAACAACAACTAAAATATGGTTAGTTAATTTAGTTCATTTAGGCCCTTATCTTTAAATAGAAAGGTTAACCCTTTTATCCTTCAACTAAAATATGGTTTTTATTTATCTTATCTTTCATTAATCAGTGTAATAAATATTACAAGGCGGATACATAATATATGTACGGCAGTTTGTCAGACCATTTCACACATATACAAACAAACAAGAATGGAATGGAATGAAATGAAATGTGTGTTTGTGTGTGATCAGAATAAAAATAGAAAATGCTGAAAAAAATACTTATGAATTCCAATGCTTTAAAGAAACAATAAACAAAATGATCCAAAAAGATACATCCATTGAGAATAGTTTACAAGGAAGTGGACTGTAATAATATAGTCATGCATTTAATAAGAGGAGTGGAAGTGGACTGCAGCAATTGACCATTCCCATACTACAAACTAGCAACCTAAAGCCTCGTACAGTCAACAACAACAACAACAACAACAGTAACAGCAACACCACCAACAACAACAACAATAGCAATAAAGAATAAAGAATAAAGAATAAAGAACAACAGAGAACAAAAAAACCTAGAAATTAAAAGTAAATCAGAAAAGGGGGAAGAAATGTATACCTGATTGTTGTAGATAGAAGAAATCAGTGTACAATCAGCGTCAATTGTCCTGGCTGGAGGAGAGAGAGAGAGAGAGAAATCGAAAAGATTTTCAATAATCCACCACACCAACACCAAGAACAACAAATTAAAACCAAAAATTAAAAGGCTATACCTGTTGATTCGTTCTTCACCGGCGGCTGTAGGAAAAAGGGTGGTCACCGGCGTCGGCTTCGTGCCCTAGGTAGAGGAGAGAAAGAGAGAGAGACAGGGAGGGAGAGAGTGCGCGAAATGAGTGTGGGAAATTTGGGTTTCCCGGTATTTATTGACATTTACGGCGGACGCGTATACCACCGCCGAAAGAAGTATCTATATACGGCGGACACGTATACCACCGACGAAAAAAGTAACTATTTACAGCGGTTAATAATAAACCGCCGTATATAATTTCAATCTCATATACGTATATACCAAATGTACGTACATAGCATATTTACGGCGGCTTAAACCGCCGTATATAATAAATATATACGGCGGTTGTTTTTACCGCCGTATATATATCTATATACGGCGGACGCGTATCAGCCGCCGTAAATGACTGCCGTAAATACCCTACTTTCTTGTAGTGTTAGTAGGGACATGATTCAGTGTAACCGCATTATTTCTAATGCATATCCTCAAAAGAAAATAGGAAATAGGAAAGTCTAATTGACACATCATCGAACGAACCATGTCCTACAAGGTTCAATTCCTCCTTTTCAGATACACCATACAATGTGGTATTCCGGGTGGAGTCAACTCTGAAATGATTTCATAGTTTTGAGATGATTGTCAAACTCTTGGCTCAAATATTCACCACCTCGATCTAATCGAAGTACTTAATAGTTTTGTCAAGTTGTTTTGTACTTCATCTTGAAATGTTCGAAACATCTCAAACAATTCACCTTTAGACTTCATCAGATAGACATAGTCATATCTAGACAAGTCATCGGTGAATGTGATGAAACACCAAAATTCTCCCCTAGCAATGCTGCTTAATGGTCCTCATACATCTCATGTATAATGACCAATAAGTCACTAGCCCTCCCACTACTCTTAGTGTAGGGTGGTTTGGTCAATAATTCCAATAAACAAGATCCATATTCCTCAAATGACTCAGAGTCATATGAGTCTAAAAGTCCATGTTAATGGAGTTTAGATATATGTTTCTTATTTATTTGACCAATCCGACAATGCCATATGAACGGGTTATTCATATTGTTCGGTTTAGATTTCCATTTATATTATAGATATCTTTAACATTATTTTGTTTCTCATCTTCAAGGATATGAAGACCATTTAATGACATATGCATTACAATAAGGCATATCATTAAATGAATATAAAACTTCTTATTGAAAATAAGAAAATTGTATCCTTCAAACATTCTGCAATAGGGTTAAACAAGGCATTTCATATGCAGGTAATTAAACATGCATAATTTAATCGATGAGGCATAAACATAACATCAATGACTTACTTGATATATTCCCCAACCTCGTCACAGTTAAGAAGAACATACGTTTCGACCGCGATAAACTCTTTAGCGGTTAACGTACGCGTACCAACCCGTTTGCCGAGGAACCGACCAGGGGATGAAAATACAGAGATGTTTCCCTTAGACGGACAACCACCATCGTAATTGAGGCCAACCCTAGTCAATCTCGTATCAACATCAGGAGGAAAATATGTTCCGACAAAGGCAACAATCTCATCTAAATAACAGCCTCTAAAATTGAGGCCTCGACCATGGCCCTATTGCTCATCTTCCTTTTCAATTGGCCTATATACCTAAAAGTCATTCGTAGATTAAAACATAAATAATGTTAAAGAAGGTATATTGTTAACGCTCAAATTATTTAGAAATAGAATAAATTCAATTACCTCTCAAATGGATACATCCATCTGTATTGAACTGGACCACCGACTCTAGCTTCGTATGCCAAGTGGATCGGTAAATGCTCCATAGAATCAAAGAATGAAGGAGGAAATATCTTCTCAAGTTTTCACAAAGTCACTACGATGCTCTCCTTAAGCTTTTTCATGTGATCAACACGCAGTGTGGTCGATGTTAACGCTCGAAAAAACTCACTTAACTCTGTTAACGCCACCCAGATATTGTCAGGCAAGAGACCCCTGAGAGAAATCAGAAGTAGCCTATCCAGCAAAATGTTATCGTGACTCTTCAAACCCTGTACTTTCCCCTCCTCTATATTGACACAGTTACCAATGTTAGACGCGTAACCATCTGGAAGCCTTAAATCCTTGAGCCATTTCAGGAGGAGGAGTTTCTTTTCCTTTGTAAGCACGTATTGAGCCATCGGTCTAACTGGTTTACCATTGACATGTACCAAGTCTAAGGCCGGACGCATACAGATTTCCTTAAGGTCCATTCGAGCTTTTTCGTTGTCTTTAGTTGTTGCCTTGAAATCCATCAACGTGTTAAAAACATTATCGAATACATTCTTCTCAATGTGCATCACGTCAAGGTTATGTCGAATGAGATTTGTTTTCCAGTATGGCAGCTCCCAAAATATACTCCTCTTGATCCAGTTATGGGTAGTCCCAAACCCTTGTATTTTGGTCTTCGAAAACTTTTTCCCCCACCGAGGATCGGGCAATCTAGATACCTCCTCATAGACCGTGTCACCACTGAAACGAATCGGGGCCTCATCATGGTCAATCTTGTTCTTTTTAAACGCATTCTTCTGGGTCCTGAATGGGTGGTCCTCCGGAAGAAATTGTCTATGGAAATCGAACCAACATGGTTTTCCAGAGTGCGTGAGCGTGAAAGACTTTGTGTCACTCATACAATACGGACAGGCCAACTTCCCGTGGGTGCTCCAACCCGATAACATTCCATATGCAGGGAAGTCATTAACTGTCCACATCAATGCAGCCTTCATGCTGAAATTCTCTCGCTTGAAAGCATCCCACGTTTCGACCCCATCCTCCCAAAGCTGCTTCAATTCGTCCATCAAAGGTCGGAGATAGACGTCAATGTTCCTCCCAGGGCTATTTGGGCCGGGGATGAATAATGACAAGAACATGTAGGGATCACTCATACACAACCAGGGCGGAAGATTATAGACTGTGGCTATAACCGGCCAACAAGAGTAAGATTTTGCCCCAGGACCAAACGAATTGAAACCATCAGAGCAGATGCATAACCGTATATTTCTTGCTTCAGACGCAAAGTCAGGATAAGTCTCATCAAAGTGTTTCCATGCCTCCCCATCACTGGGATGAATCAACACACCCTCTTCACGCAAACTTTCCTTATACCAACGCATTGCCTCTGCAGTAGATTTAGACGTGTAGAGGCGTTGCAGTCTTGGAATCAACGGCATGTAACGCAACTGCTTATGTGGTTTGTTTTTCTTGTGTTTTGAACTCCCCCTCCGATTTGGCTTATATCTACTTTGTCCGCAAATTGAACACTCGTCTTACGTGAATCTTCCTTGTAGAATAGCATGCAGTCATTCTTACACGCATCAATCTTTTCATAACATAGCCCAATCTGCCCAACCAACTTCTTTGTCTCATAAAAGTTTGTAACCATCTTATTCTATTTCGGCAACATCCGCTTAATTGCTTTCATGATACGATTATAAGCAGACTGGCTAATATTGCAATCAGCCTTTATGTTAAGGAGCTCAGCCACAGCCTCCAATACACTGATCTCGCAACATGGATAGACCTTCTCTTTTGCAGAGTCCTTAGCATCAATAAATTTCTTGGCTGCAGGGGTTGGTTCTTGCTGTTGGTTCTCGACCAATCGAATTCGGGACCATTTGCATCCCTAACCATATCTTCCATATTCAAAGGTGGTTCTTCATTGCCCTGAATAATAGGTTCGGGTTCGGGAGGTACATGAATATTCCCGGGGGGATTATTCACAACATTTGTGCGCAATCTCATTTGCTCACCATGACAAGTCCACCGTTTGTACCCAACTTCAAACCCGTTACGCAAAAGATGTTTCTGAGTATCGATCAAGCTTAGATACTTGACATTACAACAGATGGTGCATGGACACCTAATATTACCCTCATCATTCATGTGACTGGTTTTATTTGATTCAGCAAATTCAATAAACCCCTTCAACCCTCTTATAAACTCAGGATTGATACTGCAATGATTCGGCAACTTCCGCTTGTACATCCAACTACGATCATCGTTAACAGACATCACTCATGCATTGCAATCCATATATTATACGTATACTCAATTTAATCGAAGGATGAAACAAAATTGGGATGTTAATAATTATTTGATTTCATAATATATTAACAGTTTAGACGTAATTAACGTATTATCATTACCTAAATTTGAATTACAAACTTAAAAGCAACACAGATCTTCTTAAAATAAATTTAAAGCTTCTAACTCATATTTAACAATATATTAACAGATCTTCTTAAAGTGTCTAGGAACTCGCTTCCGCTTCCGCTCCCGAACTCGAATCTCTACTCTTCCTCCGCCTCGGTCCCCGAGAGGTCTTTGGTCTAGGTATGTCGAAAAAGTCAGTCTGACCTCGTCCTGGCTCAGGTATCGTGTGAGCCGGTGGATCAATCGATGCAGTAGCTCTCGATCGCTCTTTCCTGCCTCAATGCCTCCTGCGAGCTATCACTTCGGGATCATTTCTCAAAGCGGCTCTCCGAAGCTCCGTCTCTCATAATCTGCCGCAATGTCGCCGGTGATTTCATCGGGGTTGCTCTTGGCCTCTATGTCTCTTAATGTCTAATTGAAAGAATATTACGCCCCCAAAATACTCTCGACGTCGAGCCTCTATCATCACCGTATGTACGGGACCTTGCTTGCTCCTCGTACCATATCGAGATACTCGGTGGTCGAAATGTGCTACCTCTAGTCGACGGAGTAGTGGTCGTATCGGAAGAAAGCCCTCTAGAAATGCTGCCAAAGAAATGTGTAGTGCGAGGCTCGGTCATAATCATCGGCATGGTATTAGTCGTCATTTGCTCTCTAAAAGTCCGAATGGTCCGCTGCGGGTATCCGTCTTGTCTGCTCACTAGAGATGGAATGCAAAAGGATGATACATGTAGTCTCGGAAGTCGGACAATCACCGACTCGTCCCGAATATCTCTCATAGTCTCGCAATCCCCATGCCGGAATCCAATAGTACGGGTTTGCGGTCTCATATCGGGCCAAGGCCAACCTCCTATGCCAACTCTCGGTAGTGGCATCCCTCAATATCTGCGCTGTCCGGTCACCCAAGGTAATGCCGTCGCCCTCTCCGCGTGGCGAGATCAAGCGCAATCTCTCATACGGCCACAATGATAGTAATCTGGGGCTGCTGAACCCAATGTACTCGGATCTTCCGGCTAATCTATCAATGTCGTGGTATGTCTCGGCTAGCAACGGTGGAACGATGTCCATCGCTCCCTATCCCAGATTGAATATGCCGGATGTCAACTCCTCGATCACCTCTCGGCTGCTCGATGATCTCTAACAGCGTAGCTGGACACACTCCGATGTAGCCGCAGAAGTAGTGCGCAGACTGAATGAGCAACATGAATATATCTAAGGAAGTGGATAGATCAAGCGGTCCAGGAAATTTGAGTCAGGCTTCAATCTGGCTATATGAGTCAAGTCTATGAATCTATCATCAACGACAATGCCCGATACCCGGTCTGGCGATAATCCCAAGAATTCAGATAGTTGCTCCATAATTGATCATCTGTCTCGAGGAAATGCCACAGTCCTCGACTCAGCCACACCAGTCAGTGCTCGAAAATCCTCCATCGTTGGCATCAGATCGTTGTACGATAGAGTGAACACATGTCGCTCCGAATCCTAAAAGCACGAAGCAGCTCGGAGCAGATCCCAATCAATCTTCCAATCTTTTAGAGACCAGATGCATGGCATGCTATACCTCCTGTCAATAAGTTTCCGGTGTTGTTTTTGGTGAAAGCACGAGAGTTCAAGAATGTCTTGTTGAAATTGATACTCTCGGAAAACAATTTCTCCATTGTAATGCTCCATGCTGCCTTAAATTGGAAATCTTTGGGATTTTTTACCTATTAATATTGTGAATAATTGTAAATTGTTAATATTTAAAATTAGGTTTAGAATTGGGGTTGGCTTCTTAGTATCAACAAATCTTGAGCTCTAGTTCAAACTAAACTAAAGGATAATGGTGTCCCTACCTAACCACCTACTCTATCCTTTAAGTGCCTGTTTGATAAACCTATCCCATCCCGAAATGCACGATTATATGAAATGCAAATATCACTTTGTCTACTTGCTTTATAATTGAAAATAAAGAAATTTCGGCTTTTGAATAGACCTAAATTATTACTATTGTGAATAATTTTAAATATTAATATTTAATTCTTTGTTGTAAAATATATAATTTTACAATGATGAATTAAATTAACATTTATAAACAAAATGAGAGTCGTTCTCATCCACAACTATCAAAACCCTATCTCATCTTAGACCAAGAAAGACAGAGCAAACAAGTTCTCGACTGTTTGAGCAAAGGATTTTCTGTTTAATAAGAATTTTTTCCAGTTTCACTGTCCTCCTCTCTAAGGATCTCAAACATAACAACCATGTTTGTGACGATGCACATTTTACTTTTCACTGGTGTTATACGGTCACAAGTAAAAACAAGGTAACAGTATAACACCAGTGAAGAGAAAACATAACTTTCCTCCAATTTTTTCAATCTCCACCTTCCATTTACTCAAGGTCCTGATTGCAGAATCTTCCTCATGAGCTTGAAAGCTGGCAGTGTTACCCTCAAAATGGGATCTAGAACCACTAAGGTAGTGTGCAGTTGAATATGTTGCATATGTAACATGTTATGTTTACTAAATATGTAACATGTTATGTTTACTAAATATAACATGTTACATATTTGATTATGAGTACGGTTATTTATCGTTTTCTTTATAGTGGCATATGTTTTCTTCTATTCTTTAATATTACTAACATATCGTTTTCTTTTTGTCTTTTCTGATTCGGTATAACTAAATTGATTATTACCACCATTTAGATTACGCATTATTCGTTTTTTCTTTAGCTCTTTATCAATTATTTTTGTGATTTTCATAGATACTCTTTATTCTCAGTTATGGTTCTCAAAGCACATTTTATGATTTCAGGTATTACACCTTAAATGTTGGTTTACTTATTTACGCGACACGTATATACATAAACTGTATCCTAGTTGTTTCATATAAGGTGCATCTAGGGTGCCAGGATTGATATCAGGCGTTCAAACGTAGGCGACATAATCACCGTCCGCGATGCCGTCAATCGCCCCAAAATGGGATCTAGAACTAGATGTTCCTAAACTCTTTCATCCACAGTTTTCTTACTTATTTGTTTGTAACTGAAGCAAATAAACCATAAAGAGTATCTATGTAAATCCATTTCAAATATGACATAAGCGAAGTTCCTAAACTCTTTCATCCACAGTTATTTACTAGATGTAAGAATCATGGTGCTGCTAAATAGCTCTTTATCAATTATTTTTGTGATTTTCATAGATACTCTTTATTCTCAGTTATGGTTCTCAAAGCACATTTTATGATTTCAGGTACTACACCTTAAATGTTGGTTTACTTATTTACGCGACACGTATATACAGAAACTGTATCCTAGTTTGTTTCATATAAATGGATTTACACAAATTTTAAAAATGTCTTTGACTTCAGATGCTTTTCCTTTAATGCCCTAATATGTATCCTGTATTGGTTTCTCTACCTCATCAAAAAAAAAAAAAAATAAGAAAAGAAGTGTATATATTATCTCTACCTCAACAATTAAAACCTAACTCGTTAAGGTTGCTTATCACTTTTTCACATCACATAATAAACTACAATTTCAAAATCCCATCCAAAGATTATAACTTTCTAAAGCAACCATACACAAATGACAAGTAAGACACATATCTGTAGAGCATCCTTAACCTTGAAGCCCTTTGTTCTCTGCTTTCTACTTGGCAATTGCTTCAACATGTCATCAGCCAAAAAAAAAACACACACAGTGACACACACAGTGGACACAAAATACTTAAGAATGTGTTGTGAAAAGTGTCGGTGACAGCAAGTAGAATGGCCACAAGTTTTCCCCACTGGTCAGGAAACATTAATAAGGCTGATATTTTTAGCTGCCTCTCCCATCCCATCTCATCCCATAACGATATCGATAGTACTTTTTAACTATTAAAACATTTTAACAAAATATTTTCATTTTACTAATTTTAGCTATTACTCCTTCAGGTTTCAATGCAAATTTCATCAAGTACAATTGTATTTATCACCAAGAGAGCAAACAACAACAAAAAATATAGCTGCAACAACAAAAATATAGCTGCAATACAAAACATGAACAAGTAGTGAACATGTCAGTTTCCATTCTAGGCTTTTTCTCTGTCTGGGTTTACACTGTCCCGTAACCCCTATACCCAAATGTGATTAGTAATGTAATCTAAAGAAGCCAAAGCTGATAATTAGGAGTTGAATCCCTCTACAACGACTAAGCATATCAGACAGACATGGTGACCCAATCAACTAGAAAATGAAATTGAAATGAAGGGCGAAAAGCAAACAGCCAGCGGAATCAGATAAATGGTTTTGTGAACCCAGACAGAGAAAATCCAACTCAGATCTAATTTTAATTTATGCTTACCTTGATTAGAGCAAGAGAGAGAAACACGGTGGAAGCAGGGACGGACGGACGGCGGCAGCAGCTCGAGACGGAGACGGTGGAGAGGTGGACGGACGGCGAAGCTTAAAGGCGGTGTGGAGAGGTGGACGGCGGCGGTGTGAGAGCGAGGGAAGAGAGAGAGATGAGATCGCGGGTAGAGAGAGATAGCGGGAAGAGAGAGAGAGAGAGGGAAATAATGGCGTAACTGATTTTAGAATCCCAAAATCAGTATTTATATAATTACCCTCTGCGACGGAATATTCCGCCGCTAAATATTAATTATAGAGGCGGAATTTAAATTCCGACGCTGTAATTAATATTTAGCGGCGGAATATTCCGTCGCTGATAAATCCGACGCTAACCTTTACGTTCACATGGATCGATGACGTGGCATGTACACCGACGGAAATTTCCGCCGCTGTTTTAATTAACCCAGCGACGGAAATTTCTGCCGCTATAATTAATAAATATCATTGTTTTTATTATATATAACATGAAAATTATTTTAAATTACTCTAAAAAAAATAAATATGAGTCAATAAATATTATTTTTGAAAAAATTAATAAATCATAAATATTAATTAATTTTAATTTAATAAATATCATTATTTTTAATTATATAAAATATGAAAATTATTTTAAATTACTCTCAAAAAAATAAATATGAGTCAATAAATATTATTTTTGAAAAAATAAATAAATCATAAACCCTAAACCCTAAACCCTATACCTTATACCCTATACACTATACACTATACCCTATACCCTAACCCCTAACCCCTAACCCCTATATCCTATACACTATACCCTATACACTATACACTATACCCTATACCCTATACCCTATACACTATACACTATACACTATACCCTATACCCTATACCCTATACCCTATACCCTATACACTATACACTATACCCTATACCCTATACACTATACACTATACCCTATACCCTATACCCTATACACTATACCCTATACCCTATACCCTATACCCTATAACCTATACCCTATACCCTATACCCTATACCCTATACAGTATACACTATACAGTATACACTATACACTATACCCTATACCCTATACCCTATGCCCTATACCCTATGCCATATACCCGATACCCTATACCCTATACACTATACCCTATACACTATACCCTATACCCTATACCCTATACACTATACCCTATACCCTATACACTATACACTATACCTTTAGGGTTTAGGGTTTAGGGTTCAGGGTTCAGGGTTTAGGGGTCAGGGGTTAGGGTTTAGGGGTTAGGGTTTAGGGTTTAGAATTTAGGGTTCAGGGTTTAGGGTTTAGGGGTTAGGGTTTAGGGGTTAGGGTTTAGGGTTTAGGGTTTAGGGTTCAGGGTTTAGGGTTTAGGGGTTAGGGTTTAGGGGTTAGGATTTAGGGGTTAAGGTTTAGGGGTTAGAGTTTAGGGGTTAGGGTTTAGGGTTCAGGGTTCAGGATTTAGGGTTTAGGGGTTAGGGTTTAGGATTTAGGGGTTAAGGTTTAGGGTTAGGGTTTAGGGGTTAGGGGTTAGGGTTTAGGATTTAGGGGTTAAGGTTTAGGGTTAGGGTTTAGGGGTTTTTTTTTTTAGCTAACCAGGACGGAACCTGGGAAGATTTTATTAAAAACAAAAACTATAGAATTTACAAGAGGGGGACAACCAATCACTTTATAAGTGAATTGGAGCCTAAACCTCATCCAATCTATCCCTCTCGGATTATCCCTATTACAAACACCCTCAATTAAACTCAATTTGTCTATCGCTATAGATTTTATACAAGTATACTCCTTGTATACTTGGCCCATATACCATGGATTAAAACACCACAAACCAAGCAAATTAACCAGCTGCCACCATAAACCAATAAACTGAGGAAAAACATCCTTCACCACTTCTGAGTTAATGCCAAACCATTGATCCAAAACTGCCAAAATCCAGATCAAATCAAGAGTATTCCACAAGGGCACAATAACAATTGTTTCCAACCGCCAATCAAACATCTCTGAACTGGAATAACATATGCAAACCTGAGTATTAACCACTGACAAAACAACAACCAACTGATCTGACTTATTGCAAACCCAGCCAAAACAATGATTCCAATTTACCAAAAGCCCATTCAAATCAAACACATTGAACAAGACTGCATTTGACTTTCCACAGCCATCACCAATCAACCAGAATGACTCTCTGATGAGCTTAACCCAAAACTGCCAAAACCAGGCACATTGGTGCCAAACACTAGCAATCTGAACCTGCTTCAAAACTAATTAGACCAACAGAAACTTGGGACCAATAAACTGAATCAAAACTGCCATAGCTGAATCTCTATCCTTCTTATTAAACTGAAGCAACATCAAACTGGAAACCCCAAACTGAATCAAATCTGACATCCAAACTGAAGTCTGATGATGTTGCCAGCAAGTATACAACAACAAAAAATAGCTGTGATCTTGTTCCAAAGCTGATAAAAATAGCCAATTCAAATTCTGGATATTGAAAAAAGCTATCAACAATAAAACCCAAAACTGCCAATAGCCATCAACTTGCTGCCAAAAACCAGCAATATGCTGACTTATAGCTGAAGAAGAGGAAAGCAACCAACTGAAAAAAACAAACTGTATCACTACTGAGCAACCTAAATCCAAAGAATCCTCTTCAACCACAATTTCAAACCTCCAAACAGCTTCCAACCTTATACCACCAGCCAGCCACCAATCCAAAGCAAAAAACCAAGAACAATCCATTGAGAAATCCATGAGAAACAACTAACAGATTCCATTAACACTCATTTGTTCACACCTCTTGGCCTACCCCTTTTTGATTTGGAGTTAATGCTTCTCTCTATCTTCTTTTCTCTCTTATTCAGCTCCTTTAAAACCTTTCGAGTAACAGGAGGTTGATACTCATCATCACTACCACTTAAAGATCCCCCTTTACTGATATCCTCATTTTCTTTTCCAATAAATGAACTACCAATATCATTACTCGAATGACAAGAATTCTCCTTGTTTAAAGTGCATGGTCCTAAGCATTCAATCTCCTCTTTATTCAGCTTTCTCATTCTGCTTTCAGCTGCCATCAAACTATTATATCTGATCTCTTCTTCACTTAGGCCTATAGCATCTCTTTCAGATAAAATCCGATGTTGTTCTTCAGTTGTTTGCATTGAAAACTGATTTTCTACTTTCTGACTTGATTCACTGTTATTTGGACTGTTGTTTTCCCCATTTCTGTCATCTTTCTGACTTGAACTGATTGTATTCAAATTACATTCCAACACCACATTTCCCACTTCATCGGTAACATTTTCAGCAACATCAACACTGCCTACCTTCCTTTGTCCACCATGACCAGACTCAATGTTCTCTTTTCCTTGTTTCTGCATATTCTGATTTTGTTGCTGTTTCATATCATCACCAAGTTGCCCTGTAATGCTCTGTCCATCAATCTGAGATGATCCAGCTTTTCCAGCTGGAATTTTTATCCCCATTTCTTTATCATATATTTGCTCATCAGATAGCACCTCTCCTTCACCATTATCCAAATCAATTTGGGGAATATCTTTCTTCTGTCCATCCTTACCAATTTTCTCCTTCTCTACTTCCTTTTGCTTGCTCCCTTTTTCTACATTGCTGGTGGATGCTTCCTTGTCATGTTTCCTTTCTGTTTGAATCCACGTTTGTTTAGGCTTGTATTCCCCTCTATTTTCTTCTCTATTAAGATTTCCATTCACTTTTTCTTGTTGCCCCATGATCCATTTTGATTTACTAACCTCAGTTCTCCCTTTTGCTTTCCTACATATGCCAACTGAGTGTCCTAGCAAGCCACAACCACTGCAATAAGCTATGTTGCCCTCATACTGAATTTTTTGCCAGAATCCATTTTCCTTTGATTCTCCAATCCATATTTCAGTCTCAAGAGGCTTAGATACATCCACCTCTACACAGTCTTGCATAAAGCTGATTTGTCAAGCCCAAGGTCCTGTTATCTACTCTTAGAAACTGCCCTATTTCATTTCCTATGCATTCCAACAGAGCACCATTGTAAAATGGCCAAGGAATTCCAGGCAGCCTCATCCAAACAGCAACCACAGGATTTTCTACTTTCAAATCAAAGTCAGGAGTCCACCTAAAAGCTCTATACATGCACTTATTGATCATATGAGACTCCTTCGACAAAGCAAGTTTAAGATCATCTTCATTACTGATATAAACTCCAATGTGCCGAGGATCAATTAGACTCACAACAAACTTATCATTCAAACACCAAATGTGCTTAATATGATCATTAATTTGTTGTAATGTAGGCCTACCTGAGGAAAACTTCAGAACCATGGAATGTCGAAGGCGAGAATTGGCATCAGCTAACTCCAGATTTGAAAACAACACAGCTGGTTTATTGTCGACTCTAGTCTTTCTCCTAGGAGGTAGGCGAGCATAACCTAACACTCCTTTTACTCCATTGAAGGTTTGAGATTCACCTTGAACAGCTCGTGCGAAATTCAACTTCGCCATTTGCGTCGAACTCGAATTCTCCAATTGTGCTCTGTTATTTGTTAATTCCTTCGGAGATTGAGTGGAATGTAGGTTGGGGAAGCTCGATTGGTTGTTAATGTCAGGTGGTTTCGCCATCTCCGGCGAAATTTGGCCGGAATTGCGTTACACACACTGATCGCACCTTCAATCGCCAAAATCGCCCACAGTTAGCGCTCTAGGTCGGGTTAGTTTGGTTTTTTCTTAAGGGGTTAGGGGTTAGAGTTTAGGGGTTAGGGTATAGAGTATATAGTATACTCCCTCTGTTTCAGTAAAGTTGTAACATTTTGCCATTTTCGGCATTTCACTTAAGTTGCAACATTACTCAAAAAGGAAACTTTTTATTATTTTTATAATTCTCCACTCATTCTCTCTCTTCCTCACAACCACTCATTATTCTCCACTCATTCTCTCTCTTCCTCACAACCACTCATTATTCTCCACTCATTCTCTCTCTTCCTCACAACCACTCATTATTCCCCTTTCTTAATTTACGTGCTTCAACACAAATGTAACAACTTTCTTGGAACGGAGGGAGTATGGTATTACGTTTTCAGTTAGGATTTTGAAATTTCAGTCAGTTTTTTAATGTTTTTAGTTAGTTTTTAAGAATTTCAGTCAATTTTTTTTAACGTTTTCAGTTAGTTTTCTAACGTTTTCAGTTAGTTTTTCAAAATTTCAGTTAGTTTTTTGAAATTTCAATTAATTTTCTAACGTTTCAGTTAAATATTTTAATGTTTTTCAGTTAGTTATTTTGTTAATTAGTTCTAAAAATTTATAAAAATTAAATTATATAATCACCGACGGAATATTCCGCCGCTGATAAATTAAAAAAAAAAATATTCAGCGGCGGAAATATTCCGTCGGTGTATTATTTCAAAAAAATAAAAATAAAAAATATTTGATTATCACCGACGGAATATTCCGCCGCTGAATAATTAAAAAAAAATTAATTATTCAGCGGCGGAAATATTCCGTCGGTGTAATATTTCAAAAACAAAATAAAATATATTTGATTATCACCTACGGAATATTCCGCCGCTGAATAATTAAAAAAAAAAAAATTATTCAGCGGCGGAAATATTCCGTCGGTGTAATATTTCAAAAAAAAAATTATTTTCACCGACGGAATATTTTCGCCGCTGATAAATAAAAAAATAATATATTTTCACCGGCGGAATAATTCCGTCGCTGATAAAGAAGTAGCGACGGAATATTCCGTCGGTAAATCAAGCGCCAAAATAGTGGCGGTAATAAAACGAATATTCGATGAATATTCGTTTTAGCGGCGGAATATAGCGACGGAATTAAATTCCGTCGCTAAATTTGACGCCAAAATCATTCCGTCGCTATACCCTAATTTCCGTCGCTAAATAGTGACGGAATGCTTCCGTCGCTGTTTATTCCGTCGCTAAAACACCAGTTTCTGGTAGTGAAATGGGTGAGGTACCAGGTACAAGATTAATACAAAACTCTATCTCTCTATCAGGAGGCATAGCATATTCAGTTGAAAACACATCACTGAATTCTTTCACAACTGGCACCTGCGACAACTCGGGAGATTTCTTACGAACATCTACCGCATAAGCCAGAAAACCCTCACACCCCTTTGACAACAATTTCCTAGCTTTTAATGCAGAGATCACATTTATACCAAACAATGATTTATCAGCATCAAAGACAAATATAGGCACATTAGGCATAGAAAAGGTGACGCGCTTCTTGCGACAATCCACCAAGGCATGACAATAGCTTAACCAATCCATGCCTAAAATAACATCAAAGTCCCAGATTGGTAATTCTACCAAATCCACGGGCAACGCATGACCACATATAAGCACTTCACAATCATGATATATCAGAGAAGACTCGAGGCACTCTCCAACGAGAGTAGACACCTCTAACACATAAGGCAACATCTTGGGCAGTTTATGCAATGTGAATGCAAAATGAGATGCAACATACGAATGGGATGATCCAGGGTCGATAAGAACACGAGCCCTGACCCTCGAGACAGGGACAATACCTCTAGTAACCGCTGACGGATCTACCTCACCACGACCTAGGGCAAACACCCTACCCTGGACTCTCTCCTTAGGTTTTCCGTCTACATCCCTTTTAATACCACCCCTTGGCTGAACCCCCTGCGGTCTGCCACCCATAGCATGACTCCGGATAAACTTTGGACAATCCCTTCTATAATGTCCCATCTCACCGCAGCTAGTACACTTCCCTTGCTTCGCCCAACAATTCTCTTCCACGTGTCCACCCTTCTTACACCAATTACACACAATACCAACTTTACTAGGTGCCGTACGAACAGGACCACTAACACTTCCCCCTTTAGCCCCTCCAGGAGTTGGAGCTTTTGGTTGTCCCTGCTGTTGTTGACCTTGACCTGATCCTTGACCTGAGAACTTTGACCTGAATCCTCCTCCTTCATGCTTGCCTTTGTGTTCTTCAATATCATTCTCGATTCTATAAGCCATGTTTACTGCCGTCTGATAAGTAGGAAAGTCATGCGTCAATAGTTGTTTCCTGAACTCGAGCCTCAATCCCTTCACGAACCGATAAACTCTTCTTTGCTCCTCCGGTATAAGATGAGGACAATATCTTGCCAACTCGGTAAACTTCGATGAATACTGAGCCACAGACATTGTTCCCTGTTCCAGCTTTAGAAATTCTGCTTCTTTCTTGTCCCTCGTCACCATTGGTATGAAATTCTCCCTGACACTCCGAGTAAAGTTATTCCATGTTTGTGGAGTATGATCTCTTTCCCAACTTTCCTTGAGTATTTGCCACCAATGCTCGGCTGGCCCCTCGAGTTTGAATACCGCACAACGAACCTTCTCCTCATCTGGGCTTCCCATTGCTACAAAGATCTTCTCCATTGCTTCCAACCACCTCTCCGCCTTAACTGTATCCGAATCTCCGTTGTAGCTAGGTGGAGCCAACTTGACAAACTTTTCCAATCCCTGCGCTTGTCTTCCCTCTTGTTTTTGTTATTGACCTTGACTTTGAGCTACCATGCCCTGAATAAAGGATCGAAACATGTTCATCAACTTTGTATACGAATCCCCTCCGGATCCCCCATCACCGGAATCTCCTTCCCCCCTTTGCTGTTCCTTTCCCGTTCCAGACATTATACAATTCCCTGCATCAAACACCCGACGTCAGACATCACACTCCCCCTTAGACTCGACTTCTACCCTTGACATCTAATCTCAGCTCTGATACCAACTGTGGGGCCTCACCAACCCCGGGACCTATAAACTCGTGCCCCGATGGTAGGGTCCCCAAAAGAATACATCTTAATTGAACCATTTTATTAAACCATCTAAGCTAAGTAAGGTTAAGAATAAAAACTTTTGACATGATCATTCTAAATGCAAGAGTTACCAACCTGTTTAATTCATTTCATCTTAAGAAAAGAGGTTCACACCCACACACATTCACACTACACAACCATTAATTAAAAACCAAAGTTTGAAAATGTTTAGAAAAGTTATTTACAACCTTTTCCCCAAAAGAATAACAACCGACATAAACCCTCCTAGCAAAATGTACCCCGACAACCAAA
Organism: Adenophora triphylla var. japonica; assembly: GCA_022495995.1. NCBI lineage: Eukaryota > Viridiplantae > Streptophyta > Magnoliopsida > Asterales > Campanulaceae > Adenophora > Adenophora triphylla. The sequence continues at coordinate 323,875 of JAFEMH010000618.1, read as the reverse complement.
AGACGATCCAACTGTGCCCCGTCCTCACCGGCTCTGACCTTCCGTCCCAGCGGTATCTAAAAAAATTTAAAGGGAGACGGGGTGAGAAAGAATCTCAGTAAGCTATTATGCTTGCAACAAGATGCCAAATAAGATTCAACAGGTAAACAAGTTGTTCCACGTCATATTTGGAATACTGTAAACACATTACATTACCTGATCTTACCTTTTCCCGTCTGAATAATAAGTCGTACTACTGGGAATAGATCCTCTTGGGAACACATCCTCTTGGGAACACATCCTCTTTATGTGTGAACGGCTTAGGTCTATTCACGCCTTACAAGACCCATTTTTCAGGGAACCATGTAAGGTATTAGTATCCTATGAACCGCTTAAGCATATCCATAGTAACTGAGCCCCAAACTGTGGCCACAGTGGGGTGGAAACGGACACAGGTATAATGAAACCCGAGCACCTTATGTTACAACTTCTCATAAGTGGTCGCATTCCATTATACCCTCGAAATATCAGCTGATATTGAACATATTGAAATTCACATTCAAGCACATAACAGTTACTTGAAATCACGTCCACACATTGGGATAACAGTATATAATAGGGTATTAATACTCATGTTCAATCTTTCAAATAGTGTCACATATATATATACACTATTGAATCAATCATAATCCATGTATGGCATATATGCTCATAATCAATTCCATGATGTCGTGCCACAAGTATTTCACGCACCATATTATCATATAACCATTCAGAGACAACCACGTAGCAATACATTCACAATTAAGTAGCCCCGAGCATTCACAATTTAACATTGTACAACCTTCTTTCAAGTTCCATAATCAAATACCAAGTTTTTTATAACTTTGGTTAACATTTTTCAATGGTATTCAACCCCTTTCAAAACAATATTTAAGGACCTTTTCATTATCTTTTTGGTCTCTTTAAAACGCCATTTCAAAGTTCTAATGTTGCTATAGGATTATAGTTAAAGAAGGACCAATTCCCACTTAAATTGTTTAGGTTTCAATTGACTTGAAATTCATGCTCTGAAATTGTCCTGGGCACGACTCGTGCTCCAGGGTACGAGTCGTTCCCAACCCCTGCACGACTACTTAGTTTCTCACAACTAGGGATCAGGCCTGACACTGACAATCACGACTCGTGCTCCAGGGCACGAGTCGTGCCTCTGCCCAGAATTGTTGCTGATGTTTACATCAGCTGCAACCAAAACCACAAAACACCATTTTTGCTTCATCTAGCTGCACCAAACTAACCAAAACCAGTTTATATACCACATTTTAACCAATAGCAACAATCAATCCATGTTTTAGAACCCTGTACCACATTCAATCCCAAAGTTGATCAACTATTCCATTACTCTTTTATGTTCATCAACTTCAACCCTTTTCTAATCATTTTTCCAAGCCATAAAATGAATCAAATAAGTTCCAAAACTACTTTGTAACACATTTCAACATCATATAACTTCATATGCTCAACATTGAAGGACAATCATAATAACTTACCTTAAAAATATGGAAAATAGCAAGTTGTTTTATCCGGGTAGATGTATTCCTCTCGCCGCCGTGATCAATAATCCGTAATTCAACTTGGAAACGGAACAAGGATTGATTTTCTAGAATTTTAGGAAGAGTTTTAGGGTTTAAGGTTGTTCTTGGCTGATGAAGAAGAAAGAAGCTGAGGAATGAAATGGATTATGGAGAAGGTTCTTTTTAAAAGGATAAATATCAACAAGTTCCATTAAGGCCCTCCAAGCCTCACCTAATTACCATTAAACCCCTACCCTTTTGATTACTCTAAATCCCCTACTACTTTTATAATTCCATTCATTTCAAATCAAGTTATGATATTTTCCTCATTTTCATTCCCCACACAATTCAAGCACACATTGCATAACAAAATGGATGTATGACTTTCATAAACACTTAAACCATGGAATTAACAAACCAATAATCATGAAATGCACCAAAGTAACCTATAATGCATCATAAGTGCAACCCCCATTCCTACGTGCTCCACGTGTTCCTAAACAGTGCCTAGGGTTAGGGTCGTGACACTCTTCTTCTCAATCTCTCTCTATTGGCTTTTAGAGTGGTGTAATCCCATAAAAAAGATTAGCCTAGAGTTCCTTCAATCGATGGAGGTGATCTCGAAGCATACAATCCGACATTCCTAATCAAGAAATTGATTAGGGTTTTCTTGTTCTTATTAATTGAAAAGATTGATAATACTAAATTGGCAAGACCGATCTCCGAATTGGGTGGAATGAGTGCTCCTCGATCTTTCCATTCCATAACTTAACTCCCGAACCCTCAAATCTCTTTTAAAATCAAAAAGGTTTTTCTTATTGTTTTCTAAATAAATGATAAGTGGCAACTCAAAGATGTTTAAAAATTCACGCATCGCTACAGTGGCGACTCCGCTGGGGACAATTAATTAAGAGGGTTAGACTTGCGTTACAATTGAGTGTTATCAATCTTTTCAATTTTCTGTTAAAAAATAATTGATTTTTCTGGTTTTTTTCTAATTTTTCTGTACTGTTTTCATCAAAAAATAAATAAAAATAACTGTCCGAATGCTTGTCCAGCGCGAGACAAACTTGTCCCGAGCGAAACTAAGAAACCAATTTTCTATCAATGTTTGCTTGTCTGGCGGCGCAGGCATTATGAAAAAAAGGGGGCCTTCGTTGACTTTTTAACGTTTGACCTCACAAAAGAAAATTTGGGCCGTTGACTTTTTCTTTAAAACTTTAAAAAGTTTGGCTCTACCCATATATATAAAAAAAAAACAAACAAAAAAAAAAAAAAAAAAACTTTACAGAAAAGTTTTAAAAATTCAGAAAAATCAAAATAAATTATTATTTCTATTTTGCTTGTACTAACTTTATTTTGCAGGGTAGAATAATTGTTAATTACTTGAACTTATATACTTGCGTGAGATTGATTTTTTACCGGTCATCGGTTGACTCGGGCTTTGTAATTAATTTATTTATTCTCGCGCTCTCTCTCTCTCTCTTTCTTTAAGTGGAACTACGACGACCTGAGTCTTCCTAAATTGGGAGAAACGTAGGCAATCACTTGGTGCGGCCACTATCTGTTTTTCTTTAGTTTTCAAACATAAAACTCTCTATTTTTCTATCACCTAGAATTGACTCTCACACACGAGCACTCATATTATAACTGTCATTGCACTACATACCCTTGATAAACCCGGGACTCACACTAAGGACGGATGATGGTAACCACCTAGTCACCGGTCTCTCCGAAGTTGGATCATCCCACTCCGCGTTTTCAATCCAACTAGATTGTCATATGGCGGGGAGCCTAGCCTTCCAGCCCTGCATCGCCACATATCATGTAGATATACTTTTTAGGACACTCTGTGACCGGTCGGTTTGATCTTGGAGTCCTTGTAATCCCTTGTCAAGATCGTTTTGTGCAATAAACCATGGAAAAGAAATCAAAAAAAATTATCGCTTCGGATTTGTCCCTTCGAAAACGTCCCTATGGTTGTCCCTTCGTATTTGCCCCTAAAGAGAAAAATTTCTCACCAAATTTATTGCACAAAACTTGATGTTACTTGAGATAACTTCGATCCCTAGGTCCTTAGGTTTGGATTTCGAATGTTAGAAACCCCCAAAACGGATTTTCCGTTCGACCAAAATTAGGATTAAAATCAGAAAAATTGTGACTTCCCGTGGTGTTGTATCGCGCGAGACTGCTTGTCCCGTGCGAGACAAGTGTTCGGTCTTTTCATGTTTTGGCCAAAACCTTCAAACCTTCAAAGCCTTCATACACCCTATTCAGCCGACTTGTTGGGACTCGATCATGGTTTAACACGGTTGCTACACGTCTAGGTCCTTCGCCAAAGCTCGACACGATGTCTGCTTCTCCTTCTGTCACCAAGGCCGAAATCAACGAAGCTAAGGACCAACTCATCCAAGCCCTGCTTAAGATGGATGAACAAAGTAAGAAAATCGATGAGCAAAAGGCCCAAATGGCCGCCCTCATGCAAGAGATCAATGACATGAAAGTCAAGAAAGGAAGAAAACAAAAGCAGAAAGAGGAATCCTCCTCCGATGAAGAGGAATCATACATCAAAAAGAATAAGATACCCAAGAAGTCGAGCAAGAAAAAGGAAGAATCTGATTCCTCCTCTTTCTCATCCTCCTCCGATGATGAGGAACATGTCTCCAAGAGTACTAAGACCAAAAAGGAAGGTAGTGATGAAACTACTAAACTTGGTGACCACGTTACTAAGAACTACCTCGAGAAGAAACTTGCAACCCTTAAAACTTCAAAAGGGTCATTCGTTCCATTTGATCCCGATGCTCTTCAACAATCCATCACCAAGTTCCATCGCAAGTACAAGACACCTGATATTGCCAAGTTTAATGGTACTACTTGTCCCCGAGCTCATGTTGAAACCTACACTTGGGCTATGCTTCCAATGGGTGTTGATAACACAATATTGGCTCAATGCTTTCCTCAAACTTTGGAGGGTGCTGCAAGGGATTGGTACATGTCTCTTCCTATGACTACAAGGCTTGACTGGTCGTCTGCATGTTTGGTCTTCCAAAGGCAGTTTGAAGACAACTCCACTTACCGCCCTACTAGGAGGGATCTTGAACAAACCAAGCAACATGGAAATGAGTCTTTTGCTGAATTTGCTAGAAGATGGAGACTCAAACTTACTGAAATTGTCGAAAGACCTACTCTCAAAGAGCAAATCCACATCTTCCTCCAATGCCTTCGTGATGAATTTCAAGAGAAGCTCGCCGGTAATTACTTTCCCAGTTTCAATGAACTCCATGAGTCCGGGATTAGGATTGATGACTTCATAAAAGGTAGAAAGAAGGAAAGCACTTTTCGCTTCAACAAAACCACCACAAGTAAGGATGCTTCAGTCAACGCTATTGCATTCAACCGCTCCAACACCGAAAAGTATTCTGCCGTTCCTCCTCCCGAAAAGAAAAAGAGGCACTATGACAAAATTGAAGGAATCACTCAAGAAGAACTCTTCGATGTGCTTGTCAAGAATGAAAAGATCAAACCAAGAGAAGGTGGTCCTCCTAAGGATATGGGTCCGAATCATGCTCATCACTTATTCTGCAAGTACCACAACTTCACTGGCCACAACACCAACACTTGCCACCACTTGAAGGACATCATACAAGACCTCTCCGACAATGAAGATCTAGAACGTCCTAACTTCATCAACAATCCTCTCCCTCGTAATCCATGAAGAAGATGAAGCTCCGAGAAGAAAAGCTACGCTTACCACTTTGGGGATACAACTATCCTCTCCCTTTCTCCTTTGATAAAAGTAGATTTTAAATTTCCAAGTATGAACTCGAAGATTCGTTCTATCTTTCTAGTACTTCTCGCCTCCTCTAGTTTGTGTCTTCTAAACTATCGAGTCTGTTCTTAAATTTCTCAATTAATCAAAGTCATTTTTCCTAAACACTTTCCCTAAGGTTGTCTACCTCATGAGTATCATTTAATTCATACAGAATAATGGACCTTCTATGTCACGACCCTAAGCCTAGGCACATTTTGGTCACACGTGAAGCACGTGGGGTTGGGTATGCCTTGCATATCATCCTTTACTTGTTGGCATTTGAAATGATTAAGTGTTCATTTTGATACTTGTGATGAATTATGTGATTTAGATGTTATAATTTGATTGAAGCATATAATGTCTAAATAAAGAAAAAATTTGTAGTTAAATTGGCAACACTTGAATTTGGAATTGAAAGTATTGTGAAAGTGGTCAAGGTGCTTAGGTGTAACTTTAAACTTGTGGTAGTGTTTGTTTGATTTTCAAACTTGGAGGAGCTTCATTGTAAATTGGTTATATAAATATCCTCCCAAGCTTTTCCAAGAAGCTCATTTGTTTCCTCAATCTTCTACTTGATTCTACGTTCTTAAGAAAGCCTTAAACCCTAGTTAACCTTCCAAAAATCCCAGAAGTTTAAATCCGACATTCCTAATCAAGAAATTAAGTGAACCAGCAAAGCCTTTGTCACCTAAGAATTTGTTAGGTGATTAAATCTTAGGGGACAAACAATGTAGTCACCTTAACCAAACTTTATTTAACAAACCAAAATAGTTGTTACCTAAGGATACATTTTATGGTGACTAAACATTTGGTGACCAAGACAAGAGTCACCTAATCAAAGGCGACCATATTTAGGTGACAAATTGTTGGACACCTAAAGTTTTGTCTCTTTTACGTTTGGTGTTTTGAAAAAGTATATTTCATTTTATCAAGATATTTCCTTAGAAAGTTGCTCTCAATATTTAGATCAAAAATAGTATTTCTCCAGTCAATAATGGTGTCAAATTAGTCTAGTCATGTCACCGCTTTGTCCAAGAGCATTTGTGAATATTTTTTATAGTTTCTAGATAAAGTTTATTATGTAAAACTATAAATTTCTAGCGACAACAGTAGGTCACCTTAGATATTTAAGGTGATAGATTGAGTTGTGGTCACCTTAAATGTCTTCGGTGATCATTTGATTTGTCGCCAAAGATTTTGGCACATAAATCAAAATGTTCACCGTAAAAGTAACTATGTGTAGTTATATTAAATGTAAAAATTTGGTTTTAGTAGTTACGTCAAAAACTTCTTTGCAAATGATGAAAAATATTTTCTTCGGGTGACGAATATTTCATTTTTTTATTTTGTCACTTAAAATATTTCATAGTTTATAAATCATCTCTCAGAAGATGCCATTCTTATATGAATCCTCTAAAATTTCAGTGAAAAAGAGTCCTGTAGCTCAGTTGGTTAGAGCGTTGGTCTTATGAGCCGAAGGTCGCGAGTTCGAGCCCCGCCGGGACTGAATATTTTTTTTCTTGAAAAATAAATAAAAGAATAAATAAAACTTCAGTGTGATTGTTTTCATCACGAGTTTTATATCGATTTTTTCCTTCTTATTTATTGTATTAGATTATCACTCTCTTATAGTGGATAAAAGTTGGATGCATAATGGATAAAAGTTGGATGCATCTTTCCAACAAATTTTCTAAGGAACATGTAGCTGGGGTTGATAGCGTTCTTGAGTTTTCAGCATCACATAATCATAATCCCATGCCTGTGCCTTAACTGCAACAACATCCTCTTTCAATATACCCCTGATGTAAAATCCCACTTGTCACAGAAGGGGATTATGCATAATTATATGAACAATATATCTAACGTGGAACCATCATCAGGTAAGTCACTTGACATTCTTCTCTAGTTTTTTTAGGTAAATTGGTTTAAGTTTGAAATTACATTATTTTCAATTTTTTTATTGTGCCCACATAAAAATGTGTGTGGTGTATGTCGGTTGATCAAAAGTTCAATGATTGTGAAAGCGAGTGTAAGAATCAAATTAATTTATGACAAAAAAAAAATTAAGGAGCTAAAAAGAGTGAAGTGCATAGCTTGCTTGTACAAGATATTGGTGCAATTGTTAGGGTGCATTGCCCAATAAATGTGTCATTTTTTATTAAACTTCCATAGGAAGCCAAAAGTGAGCTACGTGATTTCCTATCGGTTAGTAGTTGAATTAATCATGATATTTTTATATGAGTTTAGTAATTTATTATTACTTATTTTTATAATAAAGTATTCATTTTAGGTCCATTTTGAAATTGACTATGCTGATGGGCACCATCAGAATACATTGATGAAATTTCCGTATAACGATTTAAGGGATGGAAATGTTGGTGATTTTAGTATCATCAACTTATTTTATTGTAATGGTGATTTACTAAGAGATCAATGTGATTCGTATTAGACTCGAATACGAGTAAGGGAAAGTGTGGAGTACACACTCGTTTGAGCTAAAACGAAGTCAACCTCAATAAAGAAGTAAAAGTTAAAAGGTAGCACATTTTGCTGTTGTGCTCGACTGAGCAGAGTCCTTGACTCGGCCGAGCAGAGCTTAGCAGATTGGCCAAGTTTTTGGAGAGTCTTACTCGGCCGAGGCATGTGCCCCTGCTCGGCCGAGCAGTATGAACAACACGGCCGTGCAGTTCATAAGACACGACCATGCAGCTTGGCATAAATTCACTAGACATGTGTGCTCAACCGAGCGAGTCCCTTGACTCGGCCGAGCAGTTCCTGAACAGGTGCCTTTTCAAAGTGAAAAGACACATTGCTTGGCTAAAGTCATGTCTTTTGAATGTACCCTTTTGTTGATACCTCTCCATCTGTTTAAATACAGATGTTTGATCTCATTTGTAACACGCATATAACATACAAGAGTGATACAACAATAACGAAAGCATAAACAATTCTCAAGTTTAGATTTGTTCTCTTTGCCTAGAAACAAATTGAGTGATTGTCTTATCCCAATAAGGATTTCGTGTAACCCAGGCAATAAGGGTCGAAATACTTTATTTGGAAAGTGGATTATACACGATTCAATCACATATCTAGCCTTGTTATCAAGATCAAGACCCTATATTCCCCTACAAACGAATAAAGTATTTGGTGATACTCATGGCTGGTGGAAATACTGTGAAGGAGATGACGACTAAGTTTGGAAAGCTAGACAAATTTGAAGGACAAGATTTCCGGCGTTGGCAGAAGAAGATGCACTTCCTTTAAACAACATTAAAAGTGGTGTATGTTCTATCTACTCCAATTCCAGAATTGCTTGAAGATGATAACTTGGAAGCAGTCAGACGTAGATCAAAGTGGGAAAACGATGACTACATCTGCAGAGGACACATATTAAACGGCATGTCTGATTCTTTATTTGACATTTATCAAAATGAGGAATCTGCAAAAGAGTTATGGGATTCTCTTGAATCCAAGTACATGGCAGAGGATGCTTCTAGTAAGAAGTTCCTTGTAAGTAATTTTAATAATTACAAGATGGTCGATTCAAGGCCTGTCATGGAACAATTCAATGAACTCCTTAGAATCCTTGGACAATATACACAACACGGGTTGAAGATGGATGAGTCAATATCGGTTTCAAGTGTGATTGATAAGTTGCCTCCCTCCTGGAAGGATTTCAAACACACTTTGAAACATGGTAAAGACGATCTGTCTTTGGTTCAACTTGGTAGTCACTTGCGCATAGAGGAATCTCTTAGGGCGCAAGAGAATGACAAAGGCAAAGGAAAAGAAGTTGCTGGACCCTCGGTAAATATGATTGATGAGGGTGGAAACAATAAAAACAAAGGAAGTAAATGTAGTTTCAAAGACAATGGTTCTGGTCCCAACAAGAAGCCTAAATTGGCATGTTGGAAGTGTGGCAAAACTGGTCACTTTAAGAAGGATTGTCATGTTGAAAACAACAAGAATGGCGCAAGCACCAGTGGTTCGGGAAAGGGGTCTAAGGACCATTCTCAAAACCAAGGTCAAAATTTAATACTTAGTTGGAACAGATTTATTAAAAATTCTGTTTCACTAATTTTTGAGGCATTTTATGTGCAGGATGATGCTATTGCGTGGTGGATTGATTCCGGTGCCACAACTCATGTTTGTAAGGATCGTTGTTGGTTTAAGACATATGAACCAATGGAAGACGAATCTGTACTTTACATGGGTGATGACCATTCTGCTCCTATTCAAGGAAGAGGAAGCATGGTGTTGGAATTCAGTTCGGGAAAAACTATTTCTTTGTTTAATGTTTTATATGTACCTAAACTTTGTAAGAATTTAATTTCGGGTCCTGTCTTGAACAAGTGTGGTTATAAACAAGTTTATGAATCCGATAAGTATATCTTATCAAAGTCGGGTGTATTTGTAGGATTTAGTTATTATAATAATGGAATGTTCATGTTGAATTTAAATAAAATTCCTGTTAACTCTAGTTCTGTTTTTATGACTTCCTCTGTTGTTATCAATTCCTCATTATGGCATGCTCGGTTAGGACATGTGCACTATAAAAGAATTCTTGAAATGTCCAAAGATGGTTTGATTCCTGTTATAGATAATGGCACGGAAAAGTGTAATACTTGCATGTTGACAAAAATCACTAGAAAACCTTTTAAAAGTGTTACAAGGAATTCTGTAAAACTTGAATTGATTCATAGTGATTTATGTGATTTTCATGCAACTCCATCTTTAGGCAATAAAATGTATATTGTCACTTTTATAGATGATGCTTCTAGGTTTTGCTATATTTACTTGCTGCATGCAAAAGATGAAGCCCTAGATAAATTTAAAATTTATAAAACTGAAGTTGAACTTCAACTAAATGGCTTGATTAAAACCTTACGTACGGATAGAGGTGGTGAATATTATGATCCTAAATATTTCCAATCCGTAGGGATAATTCATGAGACTACGGCTCCTTATGTACCACAACAAAATGGTGTGGCTGAAAGGAAGAATAGAACTCTTGAAGAAATGGTTAATGCCATGTTGTCTTACTCGGGCTTGAGTGACGGGTTTTGGGTGAAGCCATGTTAACGGCTTGTCATCTATTGAATAGAGTTCCTAATAAAAGAAACAAAATTACCCCATATGAGCTTTGGTATAAGAAAAGACCAAACTTGACTTTTTTGCGAGTTTGGGGATGTGGGGCCGTTGTTAGACTTCCTGACCCTAAAAGGAAAAAGTTGGGAGAAAAAGGTATTGATTGCATCTTTGTTGGATATGCTGAGCATTCCAAGGCATATAGGTTTTATGTTATAGAACCTAATGAATTCATTTCTATTAACACAATTATAGAATCGAGAGATGCAATCTTTGATGAGAATCGTTTCTCTTCAATACCTAGACCCAAGGATATTATACCAATGTCAGCTGAATCTCAAATGGATGATCATTCAATTGATGTACCAAGTGAGACACCCGAACCTCGTAAGAGTAAAAGAGTAAGGAAAGCTAAATCATATGGTTCTGATTTTCAACTATATTTAGTTATGGGATCAAGAGATCAAATTGAATCTCAATACTCTTACTGTTATAGTATAGAGGAGGATCCAAGAACCTATGATGAAGCAATAAAATCTCGAGACGCTGGTTTTTGGAAAGTAGCCATCGATGATGAGATTGGTTCTATTGTGGAAAATAATACATGGGTCTTGTCTGATTTACCACCAGGATGTAAACCTTTGGGGTGCAAATGGATCTTCAAAAAGAAGATGAAAGTCGATGGAACAATTGACAAGTTTAAAGCTCGATTGGTAATCCAAGGCTTTAGACAAAAGGAAGGGATCGATTACTTCGATACCTATGCACCGGTTGCTCGTATCACTACCATTAGATTACTGATAGCTTTGGCAACTATTCAGAATCTATTGATCCATCAAATGGATGTCAAAACAGCATTTTTAAATGGTGATTTGGAAGAAGAAGTGTATATGAAACAAACTGAAGGATTTGTTATGCCAGGTAATGAGCATAAGGTATGTAAGTTAATTAAGTCATTGTATGGGCTGAAGCAAGCACCTAAGCAGTGGCATCAGAAATTTGATGAGGTTGTTTTGTTGAATGGTTTTGTATTAAATCAGTCCGACAAATGTGTATATAGCAGATTTGATGAATCCGTTAAAGGTGTAATCATCTGCCTATATATAGATGACATGTTGATTTTTGGCACATACCAAAATGTAGTTGATGAAACTAAGAAGTTTTTGTCATCAAAGTTTTCTATGAAGGACATGGGAGAAGCCGATGTAATTCTTGGTATAAAGATTAAATGGATAAACAAGGGAATTGCAATTTCACAATCTCATTATATTGAGAAAATTCTCAAGAGGTTTAATTGTGATAATTGTTCTAAAGTTAGTACTCCCATGGATCCTACTGAGAAACTTGTATCAAACACTGGTAAACCTGTGTCACAGCTCGAATACTCAAAAGCCATAGACAGTTTGATGTATGCTATGACGGACACTCGACCTGATATTGCTTATGCAGTTGGACGATTGAGCAGGTTTACTAGTAATCCTAGTAGACAGCATTGGCATGCTATAACAAGGGTGTTCAAGTACTTAAAAGGTACTATGGGCTATGGTTTGTGTTATAGTGGACATCCTTCTATATTAGAAGGTTACACATATGCTAGTTGGATCAACCAAGAAGATTCATCTTCTACTAGTGGTTGGGTGTTCTTGCTTGGAGGAGGTGCCATTTCTTGGGCTTCCAAAAAGCAGACATGTATTACACATTCTACAATGGAATCTGAGTTTGTAGCATTGGCTGCTTCTTTGGTAAAGAAAGCGAGAATGGTTTCGAAACTTGGTATATGAGATTCCATTATGGCCAAAACCGATATCACCAATATCTATCCATTGTGATAGTGCAGCTACATTGGCTAGGGCTTATAGTCAAATGTATAATGGCAAGTCTAGACACTTGGGTGTCAGACATAGTATGATTCGGGAGTTAATCATGAATGGTGTGATATCAGTTGAGTTTGTTCGATCGCAACAAAATTTGGCTGACCACTTGACGAAGGAGTTAGCCAGAGACTTGGTAAATAAGTCGGCAATGGGAATGGGATTAAAGTCCATTTAATCCTCTAATTGTGAGATACCCAATTCCCTTCTAATACAACGTTAGAAGCTTGAATTCAATGTGGAAAGCTCGCAGTTGGAGATTGGAACACATGTTATTATCTTTCCCAAGGTATGTGTTCAGACCTGCAAGTAAAGGTTAGGTTGAAGAATATCTTCTTAATAGTTCCTTTGAAAAATTGCAAATGCAGGTGCAAGATTAAAGAAACTACCAATGTGGACATGAAGTTTTGCCGCTTCAAGAAGCTAGGACTTGGCTTCCTATATGTTCACTAATGGATATGGACACATGACTTGTAATAGTGTCAAGATTAAACAAAGAGAATTGTATGAAACTTATGTGTATAGTATCTTCTGGTATTCATATGAGTTGACGGGTTCAATCGTTAGGACACCCCGATTCTCGAGTATTTGAAATGTGTATTATACTAAGATGAAAATTCAATCGCAAGAAATTTTCATTTACGCATTAGTTTGTTTCGTTATTTATAAAGTTTAGTAAATCAAAGGATTACACTAAAATGGAGGGGATTTGTTGGTGATTTTAGTATCATCAACTTATTTTATTGTAATGGTGATTTACTAAGAGATCAATGTGATTCGTATTAGACTCGAATACGAGTAAGGGAAAGTGTGGAGTACACACTCGTTTGAGCTAAAACGAAGTCAACCTCAATAGAGAAGTAAAAGTTAAAGGGTAGCACATTTTGCTGATGTGCTCGGCCGAGCAGAGTCCTTGACTCGGCCGAGCAGAGCTTAGCAGATTGGCCATGTTTCTGGAGAGTCTTGCTCGGCCGAGGCATGTGTCTTGCTCTGCCGAGCAATATGAACAACACGGCCGTGCAGTTCATAAGACACGGCCGTGCAGCTTGGCAGAAATTCACTAGACATGTGTGCTCGGCCGAGCGAGTCCCTTGACTCGGCCGAGCAGTTCCTGAACAGGTGCCTTTTCAAAGTGAAAAGACACATTGCTTGGCTAAAGTCATGTCTTTTGAATGTACCCTTTTGTTGATACCTCTCCATCTGTTTAAATACAGATGTTTGATCTCATTTGTAACACACATATAACATACAAGAGTGATACAACAATAATGAAAGCATAAACAATTCTCAAGTTTAGATTTGTTCTCTTTGCCTAGAAACAAATTGAGTGATTGTCTTATCCCAATAAGGATTTCGTGTAACCCAGGCAATAAGGGTCGAAATACTTTATTCGGAAAGTGGATTATACACGATTCAATCACATATCCAGCCTTGTTATCAAGATCAAGACCCTATATTCCCCTACAGGAAACATGACTGATGTAAGTATTTATAAGTATTTGACTCTGCTGTATAAGGCTGTGCATCCCCTCCTCTTGAGTTTTTACATTCGGATAAAGATAGATCGAATTTTTGGCATTCATTATGTGACCACTTTATGACCCCAAAATTTCAAGTATGAGTTTTTCTCTCTCTCTCTCTCTCTCTCTCTTTTTTTTTTGCAATAAACAGATAAATTCTCAGCACTTATACATAATCATCATGGTCAAGCTAAATGGTTCGTATACCGGATCGAAGATCTTGAAAGATATATGATGATTTTCCTTTGATTTTCTATGGTTTTGTATGTTTTATAATTTTTCTTTCATTTTTTTAATAGAAAAAAAGATTCAAATTTCCGGCGGTTGATAACTTCAAAGACGTTTATGTCAAACCAAATAACCTAGATGCAACCGTTTTATATGTAAGTGTGCCCTCAAAATTTTATAATTATAATTTTTTAACTAATTTACTCCCTCCTTCCGAACATTTAATTAATTGACTTTGATCAAGATTTTGGAAGTGAGAAGTGACAGTTAATTGCATTATGGTGCACTTTTTTGTTTATGTTCTTGTTTCTTGGTTCATCATTGATTAGTACACGATTGTCACTTCAATTATTTTTATTGCTTTTTTGTTTGTTTGCATATTTTTATAAAATGGAGTTTTTGAAGATTGAAGAACAAAAATATTAGTTGAAAGGTTTAACTTGGTTAACTGGTGTGGTAACCTATTTGTGTAACAACTCTACCTCTATTGTCAACAATGAAATGGAGCACAGTTTTTTCCAAGGCCATGACGCTGGTGAAGGTTTGTCTTTCATAGATGTTTAGAGGCTGAATTGGTACTTTCGGAGGAGATCACAGTGGAAAACATTGTAGAAATTAACCATTATAAACAGAATATATGCATCGGCACTCGATAATATATGCACCGACACTAAATAATGTTACAAATATTGCTGAGGGAAATTACAGAAAATTGTAAAATACAGAAATTTAATAAATTTAAAATACAAAAAATGATAGTCGTTGTTGTTGCACGAGACCAATGAAAATCACTATCTCCTTAAGACATATTTGTCCCCTTATCAAGTGTGCTTGAGTTATGTTGGGACGCTTGTCTCCCAGGATAGAACGTGCGGACCGGGGGCACTTTGCACCTAAGTATCCCGGCGAGCTGAACCGTGCTTGGACAAAATTACCAATATGCAGCAAAAGGGATATGGAGGAGGATTGAAGATGCAAGTGGTTTTCATTTTTGTTGTGGTGTTGTTCGTTGTCAACAGCTATTGTCAAAAACTCCATTATATAGCTTCAACCAAGAATCAAAACCGAAATATAAACATTAATCCGAGAATTATTACTAATAATTTTGGCCATTAATCCAAAATATTAAACATCATTAATATTGGGTTTCAGATTTGATACTTATTACTTGGTTGTTACACTTTCAAAACCAAACAGACATCAATGCTCAGGAACTTCTCGGCCGAGCAGGCATAAGCCTCGGTCGAGCATGCTTGTCCAGAAATTTCTGCCTTGGCCTTGCTCGGGCGAGTCACCTGCAGTGCTCGGGCGAGCATACCTGTTCCAGAAATTACACATTCTATCATGCTTTGCTCGGGCGAGCATATCAGTCAAAGCTTGGCTTTATTTTTGATTTACAAAAATCAAATATATTAGCAAAAGGTAGGCTTGTTTACGTAGGTAATTTCAGTTCTACATTCGTGTCCACAGGACACGCACATGCACGAGTACGCACCTTCCAAGACAAATTGGAAACTTGATTTGCACCCCCCTGCGCGTGAGGGAGAACCACTATGCTACATAATGTTGAACACTACTCTAGTGTCCATGTCTTTATACTAGCACCAACCTTTCCAATGTGGGATAACCCCACTTTCCTTTTACTTTGAGCATTTATTTCTCAACCAAAGTGAGATAACTTCATTTTCTTTAGCAATATGGGATAACCCCACTTTCCTTTTACTTTGAGCATTTATATCTCAACCAAAGTGAGATAACTTCATTTCCTTAGCAATGTGGGATAACTTTCTTTCCAACCCTCTTACTTTCTGACCTTCACCCTCAACCCCCTAACCGTTCCCTCACCTCCACGCTTTTTCCGTCCTCCCCCTCCACATTTTATCATTGCCCAATTTCGAATTAATCTTGCAATTTTTTTTTTCAAATTTCAGATCAAGGCTTCGTGTTGTTCAATATTTGCGAATTTTGGCATCAAATATGCGGATATTTGGTTCAATTTTACAGATTTTTGGGTTTAATTTTGTAGATCTTGAGTTCTATTATGTCAATTTTGCAGAATTTGATTGAAATGGGTTTGAATGAATTGAAATGGGTTTGTTATTTTTTGTGAATGAAGAAAGTTTACATGGGATTAAAGGATGTGAATGGGGTGTAATGGAGGATTATTGCCAGAGTTGTGTGGTGGTGGTCGGAAAGGATGTTGTGGTTGATGGCGAAGTGGTAATGGGGTAATGAGTGATTCAATTTGCATACATTCGTTAGTTTTTTGGATGACGAAAGAAACTTCCGTTAATTTCTTAACAT